>CM072511.1:50183637-50358637 GCA_036898135.1 Oncomelania hupensis | reverse complement strand
ATGAAAAGGCTATCAGCAACAAGGTCAGATAACAGGAGGGGAATTTTAAAAAAAGAAAGAAAAGAAATGTATACATACAGTGATTCCAGTTAAACACGGCATACAAACGTAACATACAAGCCGGTGCTTTCTCTACCCCCCCCCCTCCCTCCCCTCTCCTTTCCCCGCGCCCCCTTCTCTCCCTCCGTCCCCCACACACACTCCTCCCCCCCCCAAAAAAAAAAAGTGGCTGAAACAAAAAACAAAAGGAAGCTTTAAAGAAAATACGTACATACAGAGAATCTATGACAAACTACCACAGTACCGACCTGAGGGATGGAGTAGGGTGAGTGGGGGAAGAGGTAGGAGGGGGTAAGGTAAGGGAAATAATAGACTGATGGTGAATTGCCTTCATTGCTTTTTTCTCTTCATATACTGATTCTTTCTGGGGTCAGTGACTGCCGTGTATGCATGCTATAAGGTGGAAGGCGGGTGGATTGTGAGAAAACCAAAGAACCATACTGAACTTGACGTTTTCATTCTTCTTTTTATTTAATTTTTATTTTTATTTTTATATATTTTTAATTTTTTAATTTGTATTGTCCCTTTTTATCGGGAAATTCTGGGCCACCTCCCATGGAAAAGGCGTAGTCGCAGCCTGTGGCGCTCCCAAACCCAACCTACCTAATAGTAATTGTGTGTTTTTTTTTTTAAATTTTGCTGGGAGAGCAAACCGGAGCACCCGGAGAAAACCCCCGAGACGTTGCTCGAGTCGAAAATAAATAATATTCGGAGAAACATAACCCCCTCCCGATGCTAGATCGATCCCACACCTGTCGGGCGCCATTGGTTTCTGGCCTGTGGACAAGGAAGTTAGTCTTGCCTTAGCCCACTTGGCCACAACGCTCGCCTATTATCATCTACAATGTTATGTGTTTGTTGCAATTGTTTACGTCATCGATTTGTTCATTCATTATCATTAAAAGTCGTGGTCATCATCACTTTTTTTGTCCTCCTCATAATCGTTGTCATTAAATTCATCTTTGTCGTTGTCGTCATCATCATCATCATCATCATCATCATCATCATCATCATCATCATCATCATCATCATCATCATCATCATCATCATCATCATCGCCGTCATTATCATCATCATCGTTGGCCTCGCCATCATCATTGTTATCGCCATCCATCGACATCATTGCCGTTGGCGTCATCGGCATCGTCAGCATGACCTTTGCGGTCACTGTTATTCCATCGTAATTTGTTGCTGTTGAAAGTACTGAGAGGTTGTTATATTTTTCTGTTTGCTAGGCCGGAAATGTTTTTTCCCAATGTAATCCTTTGGGTGAATAAAATTTCTTATGTCGAGAGGAAAATCTCAGCAGCTTGGGTTGGATGATGATGATAAAACTCAGGAATAGGACAATGTGAACGAGAAATATAAACATGCCAGAGAGTCATCTGGAGGACTACATCAACAGCATTTCTAAATTGGATTTCTGACATCATTTCATTTCCGCGTGTAGTGTTGTTAATCTTTTCAGAAACGTATTTGGTTTTCAACAATAACAAAATTCCCAAAAGCTATGAGTCAAAGACTGCTAAGAAAATGGGATTGTTTCATAGCATGGGGAAGTCCCATCTAATCATAATGATTTTAGGATCCTGCATTAGCAGAAAACTAGAAATCGTCATTGTCACAGTGTCAAGGGGATTTGGGTATCTCGATTGGCGAGGCCATCAAAGGACTACAATCCTTCTGTTCCCTGGAGCGAGTATATGAATCAGCAGCGATTGCTTCCCTTACATCGCTTGTAGCTGCCGAGGTCAGCGGTTGTGGAAAATGGAAAGGGGTGGGAGGAGGGGCTAAGGTGCGTGTGTGTGAGGAGGAGGTAGACGGGAGAGGGAGTGGGTTTTTGTGAATTCTTGTTGATTGATCGCCTGGCAGACAAGTCAGGCTGGATTCCAGACAGACAGATGGGTGATTTTTCTGAGATAACAACTTGCTAGCAAAAAACACTTGCTTTCATTTCATTTATTTAAATTGGAAAAAAAATTATTTCGTTTTTTTTTTTTGTTTTTTTTTTTTTTTGGGGGGGGGGGAAGAGGGGTGTTGGTGTTGGGTAGTGGTGTCGGGGGTCTTGATGAAACTTTGGTTTATCACATGTATTTTACTGCTATTTTCTGCACCAACCATTCCCACGGCCTGAAAGTCCAAATTGTCCGCCGCCCGTCGGAAGTTAAAGGGCCTACATTTACATTTTGACAGTAACATAAACATTTCCCCCAACCCCCTAAACCCTACCTCCAACATCACACCGCCCAAAAAAAATAAAAAATAAAAAATTAAATTAATTTAGAAGAAGTCAACGCAATCCGTCCAATAGTTATTATACCCAGACGGACAACCCCCGTCATTTTGAGTTGTCTTTAACACGAGTTGAGTTCCTTGAAAATGGGTTGATAGGGGCTATAATGGCGGCTGTGAAAGTGAAGCGCAGAGCAGGAGAGAATCACTTGGTGGATCCGAATTGCAGCAATAATGTTCAGTTGCAAAGGAAAATCTTTCTTTCGTTATCTGCTCGACGAATCATGTTATGTGTGATAATTACGTATAATTGCATGTTATTTGCAAAAAAATGTATCTGTGCAGAAAGCCTACGCACACAAGAACAAATGTGGATTCACACCTTTGACAGTTAAAAAAAATTCCTTTTTGCAGTGATTTGTTAAACATAATAATGGTCAGATTTGTTTAACTAAAATATAAAAAGTGTAGGGCGTTGCCACTTAATGCAGCTTTTCCAAAAACACAAAAGGATGGTGTTTTGTGATCCAAAATGTAGCAAAGCACAAACTGTTATGCAAAGGTATCCAGAAACGTGTAAATTCTATGTTTACTCATTGTATGTAAGCCTAAAACAGCTTAGTTTATGGACACTTGAATGAAATTTTATGTTATATAATGCATAATTACTAAGTACTTTTGCATTCGTTGATATATTAAAATTCACCTTGCCACATTCATTCCATAGTTGGTGGAACTTTGTTGTGTACGTTTACATGATGTTAAGAACCTCACTCTCCAACATTCTCTCCTTCTCTTCCACCTTTTCAGGTCTGTCTCATCACCATCTCAACCATCCCTTTTACGTGTTTTAATATTGTTTAAATATTTATTCTTGCGAATGTATGCTTTTTGATTTAATGTTCCAACTCGCACACATACCAAAATATTACAACAAAACATTTAAAAAAATTTAAAACATAAATAAACAAATCCAAGTGAAAGTCAGGAATATAAAAATAATGAGAACGAAATTCAGTCATTTAAAAATGCAACAATAACAAAAAAACACCACTTAAGTTCAAGTTGAATTTATTGCCAAGTGTACAATATGAATACTAGGACAACGTTTTGGTACAATACCAAATTGAACATACAAGTTCAACAACGCTTGGCTGAAACACGCACACTGAATTATTATATATGAAATAAAAGAGGGGCTATGCGTTAGTATGTGTGTGTATGTGGGTGTGTGTGTGTGCGTGATTGTGTGCGCCCGTTTGTGTTTAAACTGTATCTGCTTCTTAATGTTTTTCATTTATTTAGCGTGTCGTCCAGTCGGTGTGTTCATATTAATCTCCACATTCATTGATTCTTATTATGTTCATATTGCTTTATTTATATTTTAATATAAAAATTCTTATTTATGGTTTTTAAATTTTGTTGGTTTTTTTTTTTGCTCTTACTACTGACCTATATTTATGCTATTGTGTATCACTTTGTAGTGCTTAACAAACTTTTGAAATGTTTTTATCCTTGCTTCATTACGTACTATTATCTTTGATGCCTTTAAAATGTGTGTGTCTGTGGGGAGCGGGAGGAGCAGTGGGGGGACGGCGGGAGGGGGAGGGGGGAGGAGGGTTTGTGTATGTAAATTTTTATAATGCTTTTTTATACTTAGATGCGATTCTCTTTATTATTTCTTATGACATTCCACTTGTTTTTATTTGATACTATCTCAATATTGTTTAAATATTTATTCTTGTATGTTTGTGTGTGTATGTAGGTGTGTGTGTGTGGGTGTGTGTGTGTGTGTATGTGTGAACGCTTACAGCAGACTTTAGTTTGGTTTTGCGCTTGAGAAAATGAATTATTATTATTATTATTATTATTATTATTATTATTATTATTATTATTATTATTATTATTATTATTATTATTGTACTGCTATTATTATTAGTAGTAGTAGTATTAGTAGTGGTAGTAGTAGTAGTAGTAGTAGTAGTAGTAGTAGTAGTAGTAGTAGTAGTAGTAGTAGTAGTAGTAGTAGTATCATTATTATTTAATAGAAATGATAAACGATACGTCTACACAAACCACTAGTAATCATTGAACAGAATTAGGCTTATTACCGTTCATCGTTCCTAGGCCTACAAGGCAGCAGCGTTAAAAGAATGCAGACACATGCTTTCATTCACATGCATAAACTGGGCCTTGCACATCCATTAAACAAATTACAAAAATTAATAATAGTAACGCAGTTCTTTAGAAATAACAATGGCATAAACAATCAGTTGTTCTGTAATAGCGTCTACTACAGCTTTCAACCCACCCTTTAAGGTAGGTAAGCCTTAAAAGGGTTTGTAAGCGTTATATAGGCGTTTTTCGCCTGGGTATAATCTGTGGTTTCAGAAAACAGTGCGCAAAATTCACCCGGACGGACGAATGGACAAAGCCCCAAACAGTAGTTACTGGCCTTATCAGCTCGGAACTACTAAAGAAAGACACTACAGAGACAACTAATTTACTCAGAGAGCTCACACACGTAGAATATCAAGATCATTCCAAAGGTTAAATCTCCCATTCTTCTTCACAGACACTTTCTTTTATCACCTGCCGCAGATGGGGAAAGTTTCGCAGCAAACTGCAGATAAGAAAGAAGCGGGTTCACGGAAAAGGTTGACCGTTGAACGCTGCAAGGAGATTCTCATTTAAGACTACGATAGCTAGTGAGCAGTGCCCATTTAAGACAAGTGGCCCCAATCTACTGATGGGTCAGGATGCGTGTGATACGAAGTGCATACCAGCAGTCCATTAATTCTGCGCAGGATTGGGAACTATTCTAAGAATCTTTGGATTTCAGACTGGCGATGGATACGATGATGTGTACACCGAACTTCTCTTTGTGCGAGCTGAAGCTATTCTAAGAAAGGAATTCTCACTGAAGTAAAAACTGACCTTGCAGGGACCAAATGTCAAATCCATCAAGTCAGGTATAGGTGATAAATCCCAAAGCTGAAATCTAGTATTTGAAAACCCAGTACACTCTCTCTTTCTTCGGATGAGAACATACACCGCGCTGACTTTAAAGATCCTGACGCTCATGTCCGTCCTACACGGGTGAGTGACAGCTACACAAATACACCCAGGAAGCACTAGGTCCCTTCTCCCACATCCCCGGTCGCTCAGTTGTCTGGACGCCAGACGATGCTCCTAAGGCAGTAAGTGCGCCTTCGGGCGGCTTAATTGAGTTCGATCTTATAAATAAATAAATACATAAATATTCAGGGGAAAAGGCTATATATTACAGTTTAGCGGTTATCGGAAGTGTGGTGTTAACTTTGTAGAATTACTAAAAGATAGGCCTAAATGGACAAGATGCAGCTGTTGGCGACACTATGCTATGAAATGTGAAAACGTTAGTACATTTAGCAATGTCCATTGGATTCTGGACTAGACCTCTGCATATAGTCTATTCATATTGCCTATCCGATATAACCGAGCTTTATAACCAGCGGTTCAGGCGACACGAGAACTATACTGCTCAAAACAATTGAAGAGCCAGAGGAATAAATTAAATGTATAACTTACCGGAACAAAAAAACTTGCAAAAAATTGGTTTAGATGGAAACATTTATTATTGAACAACATTACATTACTAAAATGAAAAAGAAAAAATCATTTCATTTACATCTTTTTGGGGCTTAAAACAAATAACCCCAGTTTTCACAATTCTATACATTTGGATAATGAAGAAAACAGTCAATATTGCGTGTGTCCACCGTGTGCTCGAATGCAATCCAGGCATCTTTGTCTCATGGACTCCACAAGCCTTCTCAGAGTCATTTGAGGGATGTTGTGCCACTCTTGTTCGAGCATCCCGAAGAGGTGATCAAAGTTCAAGGCTGGGGGATGGTTTGCCCGAACTCGGCGGCCCAGCTCGTCCCAGAGGTGCTCTACTGGGTTGAGGTCAGGTGTGCATGCTGGCCACTGCGGTTGACCCTCTGCTGCTGGAGGAACTCGTTAACCACCCTGGCTCGGTGCGGCCGCGCATTGTCATCCTGGAAGATGGCGCCGGCGTCCATGGCTTGCAAAGCGGGGATGACGATGGGCTCCAGGATGTTGTCCCTGTAGCCGACGCCAGTCAGGTTGCCCTCCACTCTGTGAAGAGGTGTTCTGTGGGCCCTTCCCATTCCACCCCACACCATGATGGACCCTCCACCGTATCTGTCGCGCTCCATAACAGTCGCGTCGTGGTAGCGTTCGCCTTCTCGCCTCCAAACCCGATTTCTGCCGTCATGGAAGGACCTAGTGAAGCGCGATTCGTCAGAAAAGAGGACCGCCGCCCACTGCTGTCTGGTCCACCCCACGTGAGCCCTGGCCCATGCCAGGCGCGCTGCGCGGTGGGCAGGCGTCAGGATTGGTCGTACTGCTGGACGCCTGGCGCGGAGGTTCACTTCTCTCAGGCGGTTCCGTACTGTCTGGTCTGAAACAGTAATGTTAGCGGCTACACGCAGCTGACCCCGGAGGTTGTTGGCAGTGGCTCTTCTTTCCCGTAGGGCGGACACAACCAGATATCTGTCCTGCTGTCTGGTGGTGCATCGAGGACGTCCAGGCCTTTCTCGTTCGGCGGTCGTTCCCGTGTCGTTGAAACGATTTCTCAGCCTTTGTATGACTGCATGGTGTACTCCTAGTCGGCGGCCAGTCTCTCGCACCCCAACACCTTCTTCAAGCCAGGCAAGAGCCCGACCCCGGTCTGCTTCACTCAGACGTCGTCTTGGGGGCATGGTTAACCAAGTTGGAAAAATTGTAACATTTATACCAATTACACTGACGACAATCACTGATTTGTGTTCTCTACTGGCATGGCTTTACTGTGCAAAGCAGGGTTTTTGTCCATTATTTCTGCTAATTCATATGGAAACGCTTAAACTGGCAGCATTTTTCACGTGCCTGAAGTGCTAATTTAGGCTACCTGATAAAAGAAGGTTGCTGACAACAAATTCAACTTTTTTTTTCACTTTCACGTTGACTCTTCAATGCTGCATGCAAACAGACCAAAAATATATTTTGAACAATTCAAAATACTTCGATATTTTACCAAGTTCATAAGTGACCAAAAACAAAGGTGGCTCTTCAATTGTTTTGAGCAGTAGAAGTGAAGGGGTGGGGTTTGGGGTAGAACCCCGATCGATCTGCGTGGGTTCCTATTTCAGTCTCTCCCCTAGTACCTGTTCTTTAACAAAAGTGACAGGGCTTTTTATCGTGCCGTCGAGGCAACTCGGTGAACATCGTGTACATGTCAAAAGTCATCGTAAAAGCCCGTCTACAGAGAAGACAAATCCTGGAATCCAGTTGATAGAAGGCACACAACTTACGTACTCATCAGGATTCCCAATCGCCCACCCCACCCCTCACGTTACATGGGCATTACACGAGTTGGGTGCCTGTAGAGCAGATCCTTCTATAGCACAGAGGTAGATAATACACAGGCTTACGTATGGTAAATTAATTATTCCTAACCATAACTGAGGTCTATACAGACACCCAACGTGGGCAGGGTTATACAGGCACCCATCTCGGGTACCTGTGCCCCAGGGCCATGTGCCGTTCATCTCTGTGTCAATGCTTGAATGCTGCAAAGAACAATGGAAACTTGGTAACAGTAGTCAGTAACAATACGACTTTAACATAACCCACCTGCGACTCGGTACAACCGAGTACAACCTGCAGCAGGCCTACAAGTGTTCATCATCTGCATCAAGATTACGGTTCCACGAGCTATACCACAGGTTAAACGTCTGTTTCCTATTCTCCAACGACCTTACGGGGCAATCCATTTACACCTCGCATAGTAATATTTCCCAAGATCCGGACACTATGGAGCAAGCACTCAACCAATAGGAATCCTAACCTCTGCCCTTTCCGGAGGTTTAAACACCTGTTAAAGTTTCATTTGATGAATTCACGACTGCGTAACATACCGCTGTTTGTTGATGAATTCATGAATGCGTAACATACGCTCTTTGTTGATGAATTCACGAATGCGTAACATACGCTCTTTGTTGATGAATTCACGAATGCGTAACATACCGCTGTTTGTACAAGTTTGCACAGCGTGCTTGATTCTAAGGGTAACGATATATTATGAAACTCATAATCCCAATAATAGCATAAACAATGAATGCCTCGGACCTCAACTTGGGTGTTCCTGTTTGTTTTGTTCACCTCATATTATGAAACTCAGACAGGGCCCCACACTAGCAGCAAAACAACGCATATAATTATAACAGTATTGACGCCGTAGTAAAGATTATATTTTACAGTTTGGAGCTTTTATCTACTTTTTTCAGTCAGAATTCTTCCTCACTTCTGATACGAAACACGAAGTGGTTTGCTGTTTGTGACTATAAACATAGTCATACCTAAGAACTAAAGCAGAAGATGGCACTATACAAGAAAGCAGCAGCAAGCAGAGTCGTCCACGCAGACATGCAAGATCGACGGCAAGGGAAGCAATCAAATGCAACCAACGCTGCAGAGTCACACATTTTGTAATGATTATCTCCTTTGAGCCAATTGTAGCAACAAATTCTGTTTTCGAAACCAAGAGCGCTCCCTAGTCTTTTGGGCAATAGTTTAACAAATCCTTGCTTGTCCCATCTGTGTGAATGTCGCTATTTTATTAGCGCTGTGAACCGACTCTACATTTGTTCAGCACAGATGTATTTATACAATGATTTTCAAAGAACATGCACTGCACGTGGAGAATTTGGTAGAACTCGACTCGCTTCTGTACCTCTGTTTCAATATGAGATGTCGTCTGCGAAATAATAGCATATAACAGTATAGAATCATATAACATGCACACTTACCTGCAGGTCAGTGAACAACAAAGTGTGGGTGCACCAGTGGTAGGCAACATCCAAATCCAATGTCCATTGATACAGCGCACGACTCCATGTCGCAGAGACACGCTCGGGGCGTCGACTCTTACACTTGAAATGAAAATGAAACCATCATGTCGGATTCTGGAAATCGCAGGCATTCATTTACTGGATGGAGACAGTCCTTTAAGAACCAAAAAAGGAGACTTTATCTCCAGTATTACTCACTTTTAAAATCTATTGCTGTGTGATGTGGTTTAAATCGTTTTGTCTGTAAGGGGGCAGTGACTGCTCTAGTGTGACGGACTACCAACAAACGAATGAAACTCGCTGTCGTTATGATCTACACTGTTAAACAATTTGGATTTGAACGTGCATTTGTTGGATTGTAGGCCACAAATGCTGATTAAGAAGTTCACCTTTGTGTACGGACATAAAGAAAAGGAAACTAATAATTATGTATGCGTTTACAATGTTGATTTTGCGCCTGTATCTGTTGTGCACAGGCGCATGAATGCCAAAAATGTAACACTGCAGTTAATTATTTCACTGAGAAACGTATGAATGTACTGTCTACTCGTAATTTTTATGTTTTAGCCAGTGTAGTAATGCGATTAAAAAAATAGACTCTGTGTGTGTGTGAGTGTGTGTGTGTGTGTGTTTACGCCTGTGTTTGCATACATGTGTGTATGCGCACGCGCGTTTTTGTGTATGTGTGTGTGTATGTGTGTGTGTGTGTGTGTGTGTGTGTGTGTGTGTGTGTGTGCAGGGGAAGTGAGGGAGTAAAGGGTTTTGAGTTTGGTTGAAGTCAGTCAAAAGTCAAACAAATTAGTAATACAGAGGAGAATAATAATAATAATAATAATAATAATAATAATAATAATAATAATAATAATAATAATAATAATAATAATAATAATAATAATAATAATAATAATAAGGAGAAGACGAAGTAGAAGAAGAAGAAGAAGAAGAAGAAGAAGAAGAAGAAGAAGAAGAAGAAGAAGAAGAAGAAGAAGAAGAAGAAGAAGAAGAAGAAGAAGAAGAAGAAGAAAAAGAAGAAGAAGGAGAAGAAGATGGTGAAGTTAATCATTGTTTTAAAAGCCTCATAAACTCTTATGAAACATGAACTCATTTATTCCTTTCAAATATCATGAAAACATGTATTCCATTTTCCCAGTGAATGGCTGATTGAAACGAACACATCAAAAATACTATCTCTGGACAATAAATGCACTGCATTTAAAATACAACAAAATAAATAAAACAAAAACTAAAACAAACAAGGCAAAATAAACAAACACACACACACACATACACACACAAAAGAACATACATTAAAACAATAAAAACACCGATGACAATGTACTGTTTAAAATAAATCATAGAGGTCAGAAAGCCCACTTTCAAGGCTGTGAATATATATTACAGATAAACGTAAATAATAATAATAACCATTATAACGAAATAATAGGCAACGACGAGTTTCGATTTCTGATTCTGCATGACTCTTCACCGAACTTAAATTCAGCAAAGTTCCCGAACTTATGCTATAAAATAAAGCGAGCAGAATACATGCCACTGACCCATATTGTTCTGTAGTACCATAAAATTCTTCTTTTGTTTTAGGGAGCCATTTAAGTTTATCTACCATAATGTTTCCCAATACTAACAAAACATGTATTTATTTATTTATTTATATGTTTTTATATAGCGCTTTTCCAGCTCAAGAGCTAGCGCAGGCCGACACAGGTTCTGACTCAAGCCGCCCGAGGCGCCCCACACATGAACTAACAGTGGACTCATACGAGACGTTCAAGTTTATCCCAGAGATTTCGATGAAACAAAATGTGCAATACAAGAATTATATTATCCTTATCCATACTAAACTGCATAAAACCCTGTAAAAGGTACTCTCACAATTTATACGTTAGGCTCATAGGAAATCTTTACGTTGATTGATTGATTGATTGATTGTTGCTTTAGGTCCAGCGGACTCTTCCGAGCCAAATCAGGACCGGACAACCCCCGATCCGCATAAAAGATCTGCTGAAACAACCCTAGTGGGAAAATTGAATGCCCTCCACCGGCCAGTCACTTTACAATAAAGACATCCCACGCAGGAGACGGCTGAGGCTTTACCCCAACTACTCGAACCCCCGGTTACAAAAACAAAATAGATTACAAACATCATTATAAATCATCAACAAAACACATACATATAAAATGCCTATATTGCTAAATAATAACATCATAGGAAGCCCTAGTGACCACCCGGCAGAAAGCGTCCAACACTCCCAAGCTGATCCAACAGACCTCATACACAAACAAGGAGTCTTGTCCAGGAAGAGTTTTCAAGAAAAAAGGTAGGTCATTGATCTAGCGAAGAAGAAGATAGTATAGCAGAGTGATAGGACAGATCAGGAATGGGAAAGAGCAAATGAGGAAGACAGCGACAGTGGGAATTTAAAGCACTAAATTTCCAAAAAGTGGGGATACTATTTATACTGAAACCCCCGGCACTCCAACGGGGGTACTGTTGCCGCAGTGAATCAGTCATGCCTACAAAGGCAAGACAGGTTTTCAACTGGGGCTTTCACTTTTCCCTTTATAGGTTAGAACAATCTACAGTGGCAAGATTGCTCATGACCCCAAGGGGTTTTAAAAAACAAATGACAGAATAATAATAATAATATCACAACCTAAAAGATTAAACCGAGGCTAGTCAGACAGAATATAAGACATACCAACAGGAAAAAAAGAATATTCAACCGAAATTTGTATCTGTAGTCACAAAATGCTCCATTAACAGAAATCAGACAAATAACGCGTCGTACAAGAAATTACGAATATCCTTCGCGTCTGTACACGCGTCGTAAACATTAATTATCTTATCTTGTAATCACATGTAGAGCAAAAGTGTACGTACATATTCTGTAAAAAACAACAACAACAACAAAACAACAACAACAACAACAACAGATTTACCAACTTCTAAAGCAGTTCAAACTTTTCACCACGTCTAACAGGAAGGCAGGTTATACAACGACCAAAATAACAAGCATGAAATTGTGTAGAAGTAAGTAGAAGCAGTCCACTGAAACTGCAATTAATTAAAGCAGACCATTAGTAGTCTATTAGTTTCTGAAGGACTTGCAATTAACTGAGCAGGAACGAAATGATTTTAAACACCACTGACATCTTCTTTCCGAACGTTTTAGCACTATCATTTCTTCAGTTCTTATCGGTAATAACATCGCTAGTTATCAGCTTCAGATACAAAAGCATTGCAAAAAATGTGCTTGCATGTGTATTAAAAAAAACAACAATGTTTTATTTGCATACAGATGAAATATAAGTCTAGTGAAGTCAAGAAACAACATTTTCTAGAAGGGTGTACTGTGGATTCATAAGTTAAGATTACATAGACAGTTATAAAACCACTTAATTCACTTGTAAATAAAGAGTCACGCATTATATGCTTTCTCTCTCTCTCTCTCTCTCTCTCTCTCTCTCTCTCTCTCTCTCTCTCTCTCTCTCTCTCTCTCTCTCTCTCTCTCTCTCTCTCTCTCTCCCTCTCTCTAAACTATGACATCATGCAGTTGATTTCTTTATCTTTTTTTGTTTTAAAGGATTCAAATGTTTCAAAAGATATGGCAGAAGATTTCTATTGTTCGATAAAATTTAAAATTTTACAATGCATGCATAACAGTCAATTATAAAATAAAATTTAAAAAATACAAATAAACTACGGAACGCGAACCGAAATATTTCTACTTTGGTCAAAACAGATCACAAAATGTATGCTTCGTATAAAGTATATCTAAACAAATGCAAACGTTCTCGTACACTTTGTAAAAAGTTTGTTTATATGAAACTGTAAAAGGGATCTCAACTTTGGATATTTGTGGCGGTGTGGAAGTTGGAACTGATTAAAAATCAACACTGAAACGCTTATAGTTTTTTTTAATTTTCTTTTTACCCCTCCCCCCCTTTCCATCCCCCTCTTTCTCCCTCTCTCCCCTGCTCAAGGTATAAATAATCGCACCACCCACTGTCCCTGAATCCCCCCCCCTCCTCTCTCTCTCTCTCTCTCTCCCCCCAAAATAAAATTACTCAGCATAGCAGCAGCAGTCGCCGAAGCACCGATAATATTTATACACCTCAATATTTTCCACAGACTCTCACCCCCATACACGGCCATTGTCTGGAGGGGAGGAGGGGTGGTATCACGATCGAGCACATAATTATCATCAGGACTTTGTCCTGACAAGACTACAACGACCTTTGACTTTCTCAGTCTATGTTTGTGTGTCTTTTCAAGTTCCGTCTTTTTCGGAAGAAGCGGTTGTGATCTACCATACAGAACATCCGCCTTGAACTTGGACAATTAGCCCTTGGTTATACGGCTTCTTCTATATCCCTAGTTCTGGAACTACAAAATAATGGCTGTTAGTTTCGTAACTTACGAAGTTTTCCTTATCTCAAAATAAAGGGAGATAAAATGTAAAGTCAACAATAATCTCCCAAAAAAGTGTTCTTGCATCAAAATACATTGTTAGCACTATTAGCATCACCCCTGTGAAATTACTTGTTCGATCCGTTTATATTCTCCAAACTATTACTACATGATTATTATTAGCTGGATCAATGTGTAATGAAGGCTTCAAAGCGAGTCCACACACACACACGCACAAACACGCACTCACACACATATATATCTATATATTTATATCTATCTATATATTTGTCTTTATAACTCGGTTCAAACAGGAATTAGGAGCCGTTTGTATCCTGCATGCTATTATAGTTAAAAATGCCGCTGAATTTAGTTAGTTGGTTAGTTATTCATTGCTTATAGGGTTTAGCAGACTGCAAAGAGCCGAACCAGGACCACAAAATGAAGACCACAACTTGGTTTAAAGAGGATTCACCCTTAATCTGCATAACAGATCTGCTGAAACAACCCTAGTGTTAACACTGAAGGCACTCCACAGCCGGTCACTTTACAATAAAGGCATCCCACGCAGGGGACGCTAAGGCTATACTCTAATTCATCGAACCCCCGTTTACAAAAACAAAATTGAATACTAACATCATTATAAAATATCGACAAAACACATACATATAAAATGTCTACATTGCTAAATAATAATACCATAGGAAGCCCTAGTGACCATTTGGCAGATAAGCGCCCAATATTCCCAAGCTGATACAACAGCAATGAGGAGTTTTGTCCCGGAAGAGTTTTCAAGAAAAAAAAGGTAGGTGACTGGTCTATCGAAGAAGAAAATAATGTAGTAGATTGATAGAACAGAGTAGGAATGAGAAAGAACAAATGAGAAAGACGGTGACAGTGGGTATTTAAAGCACTAAATTTCAAGAAAGTGGGAATACTATTTTATACAGAAACCCCCGGCACTTCAACGGGGGGAATGCCGCTGAATGAATCAGTATCTTTCAACAAGAAGCTTGTAAAAACCGCTTGCTAAGATTCGTGCTTTGCATGTATGAAGATGTAGTTCAAAATAGGGCACCAAAAAATATAATAAAAGCGTGCTGGGCGTAAAACAAATCCCAGCTTGTTCTCCGCAAAAATGTAAACAGGATCTCCACATAAACATAAACAGCAAAGATGTGACAAAAACATCTGTATTGCTTGTTCAATCAATTTTTTTTTAAAAACAAACAGTTCAAACAATCCATCTTGTTCGCCTCTGTAATGTTAATTTCTTTATTAGTGCGGTTAAATTGCTTGCACCATCCAAATAATTATAAATAGCAGTTCAAACAACCCTTCTTGTTCGCCTCTGCAAAATTTAGTAGAAGAAGAAGAAGTAGTAGTAGTAGTAGTAGTAGTAGCAGTAGTAGTAGTAGTAGTAGTAGTAGTAGTAGTAGTAGTAGTAGTAGTAGTAGTAGTAGTTGTTGTTGTTGTTGTTGTTGTTGTTGTTGTAGTAGTCGTCATTCATCATCAATAAGTCCTCAAAGCATTTGCAAAATTTGAATAGAATTCGTCTGACATAAAAATAAAATTAAGGTGCTGTCTTTGCCAAACCTTGGCAGATGCAGAGCTGCGCCACCCAGGACGAGGGGGACTAGAGAGGGGGTAGTGCTAGCTGGGTGTGTTTTGTATCTGGCACTCACCTAGACCTCAGATTAAATGGATGGCCAATTAGGTTATATACTCTCCTCCGAAGTAAAATGCTAAAAGAATGCTGTTAGTTCTTCAAATTTTGTTGTGTTCACCATAGTGACATTAGACATTCCATAATCCTACCCCCACACAACCATTAAAACAATAATTTAAAAGATTCCATTCAAGAATGCTGTGAAGGACTGTGGGGGTAGCATATCAAGTCCTGCGTTTAGCTGGCGAGACTTCTATAAAACACGGTGCAACTGTGCTAGGCAGCGACAACCAGCAGTGTATGATAAGCAACTGGCGTACATCTGACTTTCACGATGCAGACTTCGAGGCCCTGAAATAACACAGCTCATCCTTTTTTCTAAATTTCTTTGTGTGAGTTGTGTGTGTGTGTGTGCGTGTATGTGTGTGTGTGTGTGTGGAGGGAGTGAGTAGGGGAGGGAACATGGTGCTTATTTAGGGCATGGTTATCTCTGGTAGATGAAAATCGTATATCACTGTTTTAATTTTTTTTAAGTCTTGCTTAGAACAACACTTTTACATAGGAGATATCAAAATCCACATTGACTTCTGTTGTACGCATACTAGGTTGACATGTTTTAAACACAGGTCGGACTGACAAGACTCGCTCAGTTGTGGTTTCCAAGCACCACCGTCTATCAGATGTATAATCCAATACTTCCGTATTTTTTTAAACATACTCAATACAAACCTCAATAAGCATAAGAAAGATTGGACCCAACAATCGATCGGTTCGAATTATTATATATAGGTCCCCAGTTCATTTAAACAAAGAACAAACAATTATTTTCCCTCTCACATTTATTCCCCCAAAACCACTGTAATAGTTGAGACAATTCAACAGCACAGAACAGTCCTGCATATTACAGAACTGACCCTGAATGGACAGCTTCTAATAATAATGATATCCAAGATGCTACCAATAAACACCAGTCCCTATATGGCCCTTTTACAAATGAGGTATCAAAAATGTGTACACGAATGGCACCCGTACTTACCACTGTTTGACGATATATAAGCGCTTATATATATATTAGTTTAAATGTATATGTATTTTTCACTGCGTGCTAATCTTGGTTTTGTACATTTTGTGAAATGATAATGACCCATGGTTTTCTCTCTTTCTAACTCAATCTCTTTCTCTCTCTTTTTCTCTCTCACTTCTCTCTTCTTTCTCCCCACCTTACTTTCTTTTTTAATTTCTCTAAAATACCAAATATGTATGTAATGTAGATATTATTGTGAAAGAAATAGAAATCCAAAGAGTATGGCTTTATATATGTGACATAAAGAACTAATAATTCTTCTTTTTATGTTATAACATTTTCCTCTTATATGTCCATCCTCATTTAGTATTTGAAAATGGAAAATATATTATCTGCATGCATGTTTTGGAGAATAAAAAAGTGTTAAAAAAAATAAACACCAGTCCCATCTATTTATAAGCGAGACACTTACTTCTTGTGTTCCACAAAAAGTTGTTGTTGTTTTTTTTGTGTCTCCCCTAACCCTGTAAAATTTTTAGAAACCGTTGGACTTCGTTCTGTCACGAATCGTCCATCTTCAAATAATGCTCGGGTGAGAAACACACTAATCCCGGAGTCTCAGCATATCAAGAGACAACGGATGTCGACGCTGCTGATGTTGTTCCTAGGAAGGTGAGCTTTTGGGATGGGAAACATTCCCAGGGGTGTGTTATTTCTTCGACCTGGTAAAAAAGAACACAAGATCAATTCCCTGACCCAGAAGACTGGAAACATTTGTACTGAAACACCTATATGCATTTCTTTTAAAAAGAAAAAAAGACTACAGAAATGTAAAGGCGTATGTGCAGAAAACACATTTTGAGCTAAAATATAATATCGCCCAACCACCCACATCCCATTGTTTTGCTGCATCTGCAGGATCATTTTCTAGCATATTAGGACTCAATAATAATAATAATAATAATAATAATAATAATAATAATAATAATAATAATAATAATAATAATAATAATAATAATAATAATAATAATAACAATAACAATAACAAGAAGAAGAAGAAGAAGAAGAAGAAGAAGAAGAAGAAGAAGAAGAAGAAGGAGGAGGAGGAGGAGGAGGAGGAGGAGGAGGAGGAAGAGGAGGAGAACGTAGGCGAGCTACTATGCAACTTGTATAATGCCTTTAAAATCATAATTCGTTTGTTTTGATGTAAAATGGCTTCATCTGATTTCTTAGATACATGTCTTCATCAGAGTTCTTGATAAATAACAGGTCTTAATTTGAGTTCTGAAGTGAAAATAATGGCTTCATCTGCATTCCGAGTTCTAACAAAAATCGTCTTCAGGGTTCTAATAACAACTCTTTAGTAAGTTCTGAGCTATGTTTAAATGTCTAATCTCTGAGCCAATTAGAACATTTTTCCCATCTGAGCGATATAGTAAAAATGGCTCATAAGAGTTCTACCTATTAAAAGAAGACTTCATCCGAGTTCTAAGCTCATAAAAAAGGCTGCATCTGAGTTCTGAGCTAATAAAAAAAATTATTTCAATTTAATTTAGCTCTGGACTAATATTTTATGCGCATGTGCTCCAAGTCTGAATCAAAGACTAACGTTCGAACGCCTTTGAATTGAATTGGGTCTCATTTTGAGATACTGGACCAAAATTGACCAGGTTGACTGCTAGTCAATGGATTCTTCATGCTGCGTAGCTGAAACTAACCAGGCACACTACTCCCTCTATCCTGAATAGAAAAGTACGTCTCAGCTGCGCTGTACGCGGAGTCGCAAGCAGCCCGAAGACATCACTTTACCCTATACAAACGCTAACAGCCCCTGAGGACTAGTGCCAAGGTGGCCGGGTACAACTGTTCACGATGTATACGAATAATACTACAAAAGTGTCTTGACCGGACACGTTGACGACTGCCATATGCCACACACACATACACAGAAAAAAAAGTATGCTCTCTCTCTTTCTCTCTCTAAGACGCACACACACACACACATAGAAATACCTTCATCAATAATAATAATAATAATAATAATAATAATAATAATAATAATAATAATAATAATAATAATAATAATAACAATGTTTAATAGTTCCTACTTGCATATATCACGTATTGATTGTATTGTGTTGTTGGTTTTTAAATCTGTATTGCGATGCAAATGGCTTTATGCACTTCCTGAAAATAAAGATTTGTTGAATTGATTTAAATTGAATATAATGAAGACATAAACGGGGCAGACATTTTTTGGGGGGTTGCTTTTTCCGTGTTTAAATACGTACTGTATTTAAAATAATAATAATAATAATAATAATAATAATAATAATAATAATAATAATACAGGATGCTATATACGCGCCTTTCCCCAAATCAATCAGGCTCAAAGCGCGGCGATCTACACCAACATACACGCTCATATATATAACCTGATCTAAGCCATATTGTGCAGTGTCGGAGGTATGAGAAGAAACTGGGATACCTTTCAATTAAAAGAATAAATTGAGGAAACACAGTATTAAGGGGTAAAAACAAACGGAGACAACAAATATGTGTTACTGACTTTTTGTAAAACAGCAATACACTTTCAACGTTTTTTTCGTTGTCCTACCGTCAGTGGAGATTGTAATTTTGTTGTTGTTGTAAGAAAATAAATAAATAATTTAATAAATGAAAAAGGTAATAAGGTAAATAAATAAAAATAACGATATGTGTAGCAATGAATTAAAAAAATGAAATGGCACCTGTAAAAAGTGGGTACCTGCGTTCACAGTCGTTCAGTTAATACAAATGTTCGCATTATTTTGTCAACTACTCGCTGAGCAGTAAAATATGAACTTCACACGTGAAAAATTGCACAAATTAATATTTTGTTGCGGGTATCATCAATATATTATCGGATGCTTCGTCCTATCAAATTAAATTATGTTTTGCACATTGCATAACTCAAACTACCGGAACGTAAACTAACGCAGCCCAATAACAGAATGATCGTTCGTTTAGTTTGACACTTGTGTTATAATGGAAACTACAAGAAGCAAAATAAAACAGTTAACGAAATTGCAGAGCAGATAACCACACATAATCACTGGCAACGTAGGAAAAGGCGGTTGTGCCAAGGTAAGTTCTTGCCAAGCTGTTGCATAACATCAACAGCAAATTTAGTTTTGATTTGTTACCCCTATTTAGGTTATTATAATGAACAAAAGTAATACACATTTGCACACATTACAGGCGGATTAAGATGAATATATGTTCACATTCACCTTCATTTTAAAAACAAAATTATAAATGAAAATCCGCGATACTCAATAACAAATGAAACAAAATCATATGCCTGAAGTTTGTTTCCCATGTCATAAAATCAGCACTGAAAACAAAACTTGAAACAAACAGCCGAATGTGCAGAACAAGTTTGTAGGAAATCCCCTAAAAGAAACATATTATTGTATTCTGAGAAGAACAAAAAATCTTGATATAGCAACAAAGGTGTAAGCTTAAGTTATACTTACTCCAAACCAAAGGCAACATTATGAGGAAGTGAAGAACTATAAATTATGTTTTATGGTATCGGCGAAAATGTATTAAAATAAAACTAAACTAAACGTTGTATATTAATCTCAAATAAAGAAAAAAAACACGTTTTTCCCAATCGTCAAGAAACAAAGCCATCTAGATTTAAATACAGAAAATAAGACATTCCGAGATTATGAAGCATTCAAGTGTTCCAACTTTTAATGGTTATAATCACAACACACATGCGAGAACGTACAGTTCATAGCACACACATGGACACAGTTTAAAGCAAAACTGGACCTGATAGAGACTGATATATATATACAGGCCATATCTTACTAGGGGAGACAAAAAGGTTTTGTACAAGCAATAATGGTGTCTCGCTTGAAGATATGGGAGTTAGTTATTCATTGCTTACAGGGTCCAGCGGACTGCAAAGAGACGAACCAGGACCACAAAATCAAGACCACAACTTCGCTGAAAGAGGACTCACCCGTGATCTGCATAAAAGATCTGACGAAACAACCCTAGTGGTAAACCTGAAGGCACTCCACCAGCCGATCACTTTGCAATAAAGGCATCCCACGCAGGGGACGCTGAGGCTGTACTCTAATTCATCGAACCCCCGTTTACAAATACAAAATAGAATACAAACATCATTATAAAATATCAACAAAACAGATACATAGAAAATGCCTACATTGCCAAATAATAACATCATAGGAAGTCCCAGTGACCATTTGGCAGAAAGCGTCCAATATTTCCAAGCTGATCCAACAGACCTCACACACAAATGAAGAGTTTTTGTCCAGGAAGAGTTTTAAAGAAAAAACATAGGTGACTGGTCTAGCAAAGAAGAAGATAGTATAGTAGATTGATAGAACAGAGTAGGAATGAGAAAGAACAAATGAGAAAGACAGCGACAGTGGGAATTTAAAGCACTAAATTTCCAGAAAGTGGGGATACTATTTATACTGAAATCCCCGGCACCCCCATGGGAGTGGGGGGGGGGAGATGGGACTGGATTTAATGATAACATATTTTATATAATCCTTACTAGAAGATGCTTTCCTCCGTGGAATGAGGGAATGATAGGAAAAATCTATCTTCCCTAAAGAGAATCCTTTGACAAAAATTGTTCTAAAATCTAGGGTTGCAGTAGTCTTGGTAGTTCTAAGCAAGGTTATGTTTAGAACATAACTAAACATAATTTATTTTACTACCTTTACGTCCTATTGCTAGGGGTATGAATACATTGAAGAGACTATAGATCCATGGATAAGAATAGCTTACATATACACAAGGACTGTTGTGATGACACTAATAGCCAGAGCTAGAGAGACTCACTAACCTCCTGTCACAATCGATTCATACACAGAACTCGGGCGACGAGACAATTTTGTTACATATGTAGGTTTCACAGAAGGTTATGGTTACAACATGTATAGGAGAAACGAGAATTTATATTCACACAATGGTCAAGCATAAAATCACTTCGTAGAAGTCAAAATGCAACGGCGCTCACTCTTTCACTCAACAAGAAATGTCAGCAAACAAGAACAAGACGAACAGCAAAACTACGCGTAAAACATGGATTAAGAACATGCATACGATTATTTTACTTTCAACACTCAACAGAAAACTTAACGGATGAAATACCATGTTATAGACATTTGTTTTCCTCAACACATACTTCAGAAACGACATGGCTATCAATCTTTTTACATTCAGAACAATGAATAACATCTTCTCACACAAATCAATGCAAAATTTACGGAAATTTCACAACATATAAATAAACATTATGTACACATGGAGTTTGCTGCCACAGCACGAAATACACGTAAATTTACCCGTCTTTGGGTTCACACAGATTTTGACTATCGTCATGTATTAATAGCTTATAGCCTTGACTGGTTATAGATATAATATTTAGCATTTTTTATTTTTAAAAAACGTTGTATTACTTGAGACGATCTGTGACGTTGAAATGTGTTATCGTGAGGCCCTCGAATAGTTTGCGACTGAGCTCTGACAGTAAGTATAAAGAACTGGCAAAAACGACATTTTCTGATAGAAAATGACATCTGCGATAATCGTGCTTAAGCAAAATAAACAGAGGTAATCTTTTAACTTTATTATTATCAAAATACGACACAGAAAAATCTGTTTTGCATGGCCGGAAGTAACTTTTCCAATGTTTGTTTTGGAGAATAAAATGTCTCATGGATTAAATCTATAAAATAACAACTAAAACTATATTATTTTAAATTGTAGCTTATCTGACGTTAACCACTAATATGAGTTTAGCTTATTTAGATTTAGATCGCTGTTCGAGAAAAAAAAAATCCACCATTGTCCTTCACAGAAAATATTTACAATAAAACAAAGTGACAGCCATGTGTTTAGTTTTGTATTGACGTAGAAGTGAATAAGACTTAAAAACCAAAACAGCAATTTTAAACAGTACTTCTTTCACCGTGTAGAAGTACAATTAGATCATGACAGCAATATTACGTAACAATGATAAGCAGCATATACTTTCAACTTTAAGGAAGGATTATTTTATAGAAAACACAATGAATTTACGGTTTAATAAATAAATCCCATGTATGTCGTAAATGGATGATGTTATTATTCAAAAACAAAACAAAGTCAAACAAACAGAACGCATCCACGATTTGCTGAGGAATTATATTCAGACCACGTGTTAAACGAAAATATATTCAGAATATCAGAAGACTGCCTTAACGTTCAAATAGCAGATGCGCTCGTATGCAGCCCGATGGTTTGTACATTTGGAGTGTCATGTGTACAAACTGTACGCACGTAGACTCAACGTCATAAGATGCTAATCAAACGATTACACTCCTATAACACAATGCAAGTAGAGCCAAATTCACAGGTCACAAACATAACCTCACTTTGAGTAACGGTCAAAGTCACAATAGTCACAAAAAAGTCACCTTTCGAAAGAACATAATTAGTATGCCCATGAGACTGAAATACACACTTGCAAATATCATCTAATCAACCACAGACTGTACAATAAATATTTATAAGCACAACGCAACACACATTGTGTACCGCTAGCCGAACCTGTTCCAGGAAAATCGTATCGCATAGTCATCATGAAGAAAATAGGCTCTTCCATCATTATCTAGATGATAAGGAATTGTGCACACAAACAAACAAATAAGCTATATTTCTGTTTTGGCCAACGAGGTCGCAAACGCTATATTTCCGTTTTGTCCAACGGGATCACAAACGTAAAAAACAAATAAATGAAGTTTTGTGCTAAAATAAAAGACAGTAAACGACTTTAGGTTCGCTACTACGCGTTCTAAGAATCTGATAAGTATAGATCTATTTTACTAAAATAACACGCATAGTATGTCAAACAAACTTTCTAGATAGTGAACAATATATTGCAATCACTGCCACTAGTTCTAAGAGATTTGCTCAAATTTAGGCGTATTTAGATCTAACTTAAAGCCACATATTACGATACTCAAAACAGCATACTTTTTGCCTTCTAATCTAATGATAATATTTAAAAAACGAGGTACTGTGGTAATAATTAAAAATATTTTTTAAAAACGAAATACTTCTAATATGAATGCACGAATTTCAGGGGTCTAACTGTCAATGGAAAATGTTTCCAGTCCATAACAAACATGTTTCCAGTCAATGAGAGCTTCGTGAACTGTGCGGTTCAAGAGAAACCGCAGTTTACTCAAATAGTAGTGACCATCTGCATGCAAAACATGATGGAGATCCATCAGGCGAACCTCATCTGCTCACATGGTGAACAGCACTGGCGGAATTTCGTTTTCAAAGCTTTCATTATTAGAGGTAGATTGTTCCCGAGCGATATTCACATTATCCCAAGATGTCCACATTTGTATTGAAAACTTACATAAGTAAGATATATCCTGTTTTAAAGTATTTAAAAATGTAAAAAAAGAAAAGAAAACACTCATAACATCTTTGCAAAATATACATTATATCCCTCAGACGTATATTTGGTAGTCATTGAAGACGACAAATCACGTAATTTGAAACAAGGAAAAGCCACAATGTAGAAGCAGAAGCATGGACGCCATGACGACAGAAGTGCGCAAGTTGTGACGTAATTCCGGTCCAGAAGAGTGGTAGGACGCTTCGATTTCCTCTGTGTGGTCCATCTCTGTACCTGCAATAAGAGGGAAAGCAGAATAAGGTACAGCAGCACATTTCCTGAATTGCAGCACTCGAATTAAACTTCCTTCGTTTTTGTATATCGTCAGTGCTGTTCTTACCATCAACCTATATGTCTGTTTCATGTACCCAATAATTATACCTGACAACTCGAAAGGGAACTAAGGCCGCGCGGTATTGGTTGACATGATAAGAGAAAAGTGCATTTTTTTTTCTTCTTTATTTCATTTACATATTAGCTTACCAATCTCTTCGCATTGCATTGCAAATCACACGAATCGTTGTGGCACAACGCTCTCGCTGCCAACGCAGAATTCATAGCTAAAATTGTGTGAAAATAATGAAAAGATTACTTTGTTACATTATTATGCAGCATACTCCAATCGAAAAAAAATGTAATGACAAAGGAGACAACGTGTTAAAATATTGGCTCCGGTATCACTTCTATAAACTTAAATTTTGTTTTAAAAATAGGAGCGCATGCACTATCTACTGTAGCCAAAAAAAAAAAAAAAATCGCGTTCAGAGCGCAACTCACCTCTTTTGACGTTGTATGTGTCCCCTGCAACAAATGGACAAAAAAAAGGATTAGAGTATAGATTTAAAATGCAAGCTGGAAATTAAAAGCACCAACAATAATATCGATAAAAAACGGCAGCAATTAGCATTGTGACTTCTAGAATGTGCGGGCGCCTTTAGAGAAATTCTAAACTGCGAGTTAATTATGTTCTCTCTCTGTCTCTCTCTCTCTGTCTCTGTCTCTGTCTCTCTCTCTCTCTCTCTCTCTCTCTCTCTCTCTCTCTCTCTCTCTCTGCATTCGCACATATTTGTATGTACGTGTGTGTGGGTGTGTGTGTGTGTGTGTGTGCATTCGCGCGCGGTTGTGTGTGCGTGAATTGATTCTAATAGCATTTTGTACGTGCTATTATCCAACGTTTCAGGAAGATGTGTGTTTTTAGGATATCTCAACTTTCTGAATCTATAAAAGGCTTCAGATTAAGCCGTCAGTAAAACAGGATGTATTATCAATAATACAAATGTGTTTAACGATGAATGCCCGACATTTCCGTCGTTAAAATAATTATTGTTCCTTAAAATATTCGAGAACATATGATGGATGAGTTTCGTGAGCTGTTGATCTTGGTGGGATGTAAAGATTTAAAATTTCTTTTTCGTTACTTAGCACTGCGTTTGGTAACACGACAGAGAACTACTTTGTAAACGTGACGTTATCCACAGTCACTGGTAACGCGAAGAACACAGTCTTCATTGAGGTACATTTTCTATGCGATTCATAGGGGAAAGACATTTATCTTCTGGCGATGAGTGTTCGCGTGCATCTGTTTCTAATGATATCATCTTGCACACACACCATCAGTCATACGGGCTCAGCGTGGATCTCCTCGAGTAATGCTGTGAAACTTAATGTCATCTAAGCAACCTTATAAAGCAGACATGCAAACTAGACAAGAAACACAAAAAGACGGCATCGCAGTGTTACCATCATCATCATCTGCCGCAGTAGCAGCAGCAGCAACATAATCACCACATCCCTCGTCATCACCACCACCATCATCATAATAATCAACACCATCATCACCACCACTTCCATTACCATCAACCCAAGTGGTCAATACTAAAAAGTAAATAATTACTCAATCATGAAAGTTTTGGTAGCAAACCCATATCGCTGCCAAAATAAATAAATAAAAAAATAAATAAATAAAATAAGAGAGGAGAGAGAGAGAGAGAGAGAGAGAGAGAGAGAGAGAGAGAGAGAGAGAGAGAGAGAGAGAGAGAGTACTAATTTTGGCTTAATTCTTTCGAGAGAGAGAGAGAGAGTACTAATTTTGGCTTAATTCTTTCTCTTTCTGACTGAATGCATCTCTCTCTCTCTCTCTCTCTCTCTCTCTCTCTCTCTCTCTCTCTCTCTCTCTCTCTCTCTCTCTCTCCTCTCTCTCTCTCGCTGTGTAAAGGAAGTGAGAGTGGTTCCAAAGCAATAGCACGAGCAACGTTCAACTGTCTCGCAACGAGATCACCGATTGGCTGCCACTTTCCTCTTTTGCGTAATCACTCTGTAAACCGTTTATTTGTAATCTGTACAAGATATTGATGCACCAGTTATCAGTCGATTTCATCCTCCTTGCGATCCCTCAAAACAAACATCAGAACAAACAGTGGAAACGTGACAGATTAGGCAGAAGGTGATCTACAGCCCAAACCAACACACTAACGTTTACTCTGTGAATACCCACGGATGTGGCATAGAAAATACGCCGCCGTGAAATTTTATTCTAGCAATAATGTATAACAGAAATTCGATAATAGTATAAGCAACATTGTCCCACAACCAAGTTTCACGCCAAATGGCAATAAAGCAGTATTATTGTTTTTTTTTTTAAATAAATGACGTGAACTACGACAGAATTAGTCGGCACTACCGTATAGTACCCCTAGGTAATAATACTGTTGCTATAATAAAAGTATGGACATTTGTGACAGGATTTAAAATGAAGCACTGTCTGCATGATATACGTACTCTCGAAATGCGTTATCTGTGGTAAAATATCACGTGAAAACGCAAAGCATAGTGAAAGGTTGGTGTTATTTTACAACACCGTCATTTCAAACCAACAGCATTCCATTTGCACATGTAATGCGAAACAGTCGCTTGATCATAGTTTATTGTAACTTTTCTCACTGTAAACTGACAAAAATTTCATTGGTTTAACGCTATTGCTGCGAATGGACCGCTTTTATTTTCTACACAAACTTTTAGTCACCCTTTCGTGTGAAATAATTTCATTTGCGATTTCATTTCACGCAGGAAAGTACTTTACATGACCCACGTTCTATAAGCTAAATCGAAGGTGTCGACATAAGCTTGAGCGCTACAGCTGACTAAATACACACTTGCATTACTGTTGATCGAGATGCTGAGGAAGGGAGTGAGAGGAGGAGGAAGGGGGGGGGGGATGGGGATGGAAAGGTCTGGGAGGGTTACGCAATGTCGTGAAATCCAAACAGTATTCACAACTTTCCGGCACCTTTCATAAAAACTCGTGGGTATCGCCATTATAAATTAAAACGAGGTTATATGAAACCAAGTTCCTATTTGGCTTGTTTTGCTTTTATCAAAGCTTGATGCGTGACTTTTAAATATGGCAAATTGCCGAAAACGACGATTGTTAGAGCCAGAAAACGAGTGGGATAAGTATAAAAACGGTGGATGAAGTACATGCTCAGTGAAAGAATGCAAAAAACAATCGTAGAGGCCTGTATTTGTGGCGACTTCGGAGGTGCGTCGATCATCGACAGAAAGTGAAACAGGACCTGAAAACTCTTGTAGTTTTCCATAGCTTCGCCGTCGCAACCTTCACAAAACACGAAGTAACTGACTATATTAGGCTAGCGTTGTGGCCAAGTGGGCTAAGGCGGGACTAACTTGCCTTGTCCACAAGCTAGAAACCAATGGCGCCTGACAGGTGTGGGTTCGAGCCAGCATCTGGGCGTTATGTTTTTCCGAATATTTTTCAAAAATTCACAAATAATGTTAGGTAGGTAGGGTTTAGGCGCGCCACTGGCGATAGAAAGGGATAATAAACTGCAGCAAAAAAAAATATGTGAGGGTACGATACAGGTCGCCAGTGACACATGTTATTATTCTTGAATATTTGAAAATAACTCACTAAAACACGCGGAGAAAAAAAACCGGAAGTATTTTTCATAGAGGGGATTCCCGTTGGTGCATAGGATAGCAGAAAAGTGTGAATAAGGTCGCAAATGCCTTGAATTTGTCGTCGCAGTCCATACCGCGTGTTCTTACAGCCAAAGTGACGTAGCCCTAGGCTATGGAGTGCCACGATCTCCAAAACACACTGTGTATTAGTGTGACTCGCTGAATACCTTACCTCTTACTTTTACAGCCGTTTCGAGGCAAACGGAAGCCTCGGCGACTCTCAGCTACCCTGTGTGCCTCCAAGAGAGACGGTGAAAGGGCCTCGTCTAGTCTAAGCTACGCTGCATGATGCACGACGCTGTATATTGATAAGAGCAGGGGTGTATATCTTTGCAGGTTCATCTACGCTGTGTAGATGCGGTCACGACCAATTCGTTCGATCAATTTAAAAAAACAACAAAAAAAAAACAACAACATTACATGGTTTTTGCTTTAGGTCTAGCGGACTCTTCCGAGCCAAATCAGGACCAAAAAATCAAGACCACCACTTCGCTGAAAGAGGTCTCACCCCTGATCCGCATAAAAGATCTGCCGAAACAACCCTAGTGGTAACACTGAACGCACTCCACCAGCCGGTCACTTTACAATAAAGACATCCCACTCAGGGGACGCTGAGGCTATACTCTAATTTATCGAACCCCCGTTTACAAAGACAAAATAGAATAGAAACATCATTATAAAATATCAACAAAACACATACATAGAAAATGCCTAAATTGCTTAATAATAACATCATGGCAGAAAGGGTCCAATATTCCCAAGCTGATACAACAGACCTCACATACAATGAGGAGTTTTGTTCCCGAAGAGTTTTCCAAAAAAAAAGGTAGGTGACTGGTCTTGCAAAGAAGAAGATAGTTTAGGAGATTGATAGAACAGAGTAGGAATGAGAAAGAACAAAGGAGAAAGACAGTAAAGCACTAAATTTCCAGAAAGTGGGGATACTGTTTATACTGAAACCCCCGGCACCCCAACAGGGGGAAGTTAAAAAAATGAGTTCCTTTTGTAGAGCAATTAAAGTAAATAAAGGAACTCTAGAGATGAATGGAATTCGCGGATAAAAATGTACCTTTCAATTCGAAGCCGCTAATCATTATTGTAACCGGTAAAGACTACTGTCACATTGGTACTCGTAAACTAATACTCTTTTTTTCTGTAAGAAGATAGTTGTCGTACGGCAAACGCGGCTAACAAGAAATACATTCACACATCCACACATTTCAATAAATTTATTACAACCAAAACCGTTAACGTTAACAACGCTAACAATGAACTCAACACAGCTTGTCCCACCCTAAATCTTCTCCTCTCCCACACCCTTCTAGAGCCGACCATGACACTGGTTGATGGACCGTGAGCGAGACTTTTACTTTGCTGTCGTGATAGTCCAATGAGTTGCAGCCCAGACACAAACTACTTGTGCACTAGCTCTAAACAGACAATCATCAAAAAATGTGATTTTTGTTTCTGAAAATATCATACGACCTTTCACTTGAACAGCATGTTTCGGCAATAGTGAGATCCTGTTTGTTTTATTTAAGAGCTCTTGGTAAAATCCCGTTCTTCTCTGACCCGTAGTGCAGCAAACACTGTTGCTGTCTCTTTGGTCTTGTCAAGACTAGACTATTGCTGCAGCCTTCTTGCCAATCTGCCTTAAACACAGATCAAACGCCTCCAATCTGCGCGGAATTCTGCAGCTCGATTGGTCACAAAAAGTCGTACATCAGTCCACATTACCCTCATTCTTGAGCAACTCCATTGGCGTCCTGTCCACAAACGCACTAAAGACAAACTGCTTTCAGTTGCACTATCGCGCAGTTAAAGAGACCTAAATACCTGTTCGATTGGCCAATGTGTGACCATATTATTTTCCCCTTACCATCAACTGGTTCGCTGGTGTCAGAATAATGTGACCTGCAGTAGTCGCCTATACGCTTCGGTGTCGTGTGACTATAATCTACAGTTACCTTACCTTACCTGTTCGAACTTCTGAATGTGTACGAACCATTTCGCAGCCTCCGCTCAGCTTCCAAGTCTCTATTCGTTGTTCCTGGATACAAGCAGTGTAGGACTAAGAGCTATGGCCAGAGGTTTTTCAGATACACTGCACCGGTCTAGTGTAATGTTCTTCCAGAAGGCATACAGAGAGCAGACTCTGTCGATGCATTTCGCAGAAACTTGAAAACACATTTCTTCTCTTCTTGCAAAGCTGGATGTATAACTATCTGATCTCATCCCAATTTCAAAAGTCACTGCGTGAAAGTATTGCATAAATGTGATTGTCTGATCTGTCTGCTAGAATGTGTTGAGCGATGGCGAAAGTTAAAATGTTAAGTTATGATCTATGCACCCTTTTCGCCACTGTGTGTGCGTGTGCGTATGTGCGTGGGTGTGTTTGGATGTGTGTGTATGTGTGTGTGTGTTTATCCACCTACCTCCCACCAGCGCTGCGATCATGCCCGTCGGCGTGGAGATATTTACGCGCATTATAAATTATTCATTCATTCATTCATATGATGTATCCAGGTCGACAGCAAATGCGAGGCTATTCGCATGATCTTCAATACAAATGTCCGGTTTGTTGCTGCCAGACTGTCGCTAGTGAAGTCCTGGAACAATACACTTTTGTCACATAACAACTACTGTAATCAGGGACAACAGTTTCCTCCACCTCCTCTAACACCAAATCAACCTCCTTATCGTGCCGTTCAATAAAGAGTCTCTTTAGTTCTTTACATCCGTTCAGTGCGTGAGACTTTGAAGTCTGTAAGAAAATTACAGAGTGGGACCCTGTCTGAGTTGTCAGGGTAAGAATTGAAAAGTACGACCACCTTTTTGACCGCGAAACCCACACAGGCACAAACACACGCGCGCGCGCACTCTCACCCCCCCCCCCCCCCCCCATACACACATACACACACACATACGTGTATAAGCCGATCAATCAAAACAGGTACAAATGGGGAATGGTCTTTTTCTCAGTGATATTTACAAATCCAATGTTGTATTTGATAGAATTAAATAGATTTATGAATGACGTACAGGACTGAGGGGTAATCTGCTCTTTAAACTTGATTTTGTTCGTAGCGCGGCTTACTACACAGGTGTATATAATTTATACACTTGTCTACCCCATTTAAAAAAAATGGGAACATGCTATTTCTCGAAATCTATTTTTTTTTCGAGTAGAACAAAAATGGGAAGATTTTTGCTTCCCTTTTTTTTAACTACCCTATTTGTTATTACGTTTATATGAAAAAAAAATCACCAGTTGTAGGTTAAACAAGTACACACACATACACACTAACGCGCGCGCGTCCACCCACCCACCCACCCACACACACACACACACAAAGCGCGCGCTTTAAATTCGAGGTTCAATGGAGAAAGTTCTTATAAATTGTTTGTTTTTATATAGCGCTTTACCAGTGCAAAGACGTGCTCAAGGGCTGGCCTCAGACATGATATAATTCAAGCCGCCCAAGCCTTCCTTCCACTCGCTGCTTGAGGAAAATAAACTGGTCGTTTCTTATTTTACAAGCATCTGTTAAGGAAAGGGGCAAAGTCTCATTTTTGACAGAAGTGTCATATTTTGACACTCTTCATCACCATACACCCTCCCAAAATACTAATAACCGATAATATATATGATGCCAGAAATGGCACCTCCAATAATAATAATAATTTCAACTTCGTGGCAGTTCCCCGACTTTCACTTACTCTCTCAATTGTCACCAACACAGGGCCTCAAAATCTTAAATACAAAAACACACAAACAAAAATTACAGAGAGAGAGAGAGAGAGAGAGAGAGAGAGAGAGAGAGAGAGAGAGAGAGAGAGAGAGAGAGAGAGAGAGAGAGAGAGAGAGAGAGAGAGAGAGAGAGAGAGAGAGAGAGAAAGCTTTATTACAGTGTCTACCCTCTCTTTGCCTTTCTGTCTTTCTCCTTTGCTACCCATCCCCGCGGGCGGGTGCACGCAGCGAGGCAAACATAGAAATCGGATAAAAGGGCGATAATTTCGTACTTGGTGTTGTTTTGATGACTTTCTCGGCCGCTGTCTACGATACCGGAATAAGCTCACTTTTCTCCCTAAAGAGTGCCCAACTTTAAAGCACTAAGCTGTTAACCTATCTGCTCTACTACTCTGCTAAAAATCCAGCATACACGCTGCCTCGTTTTCCCTGTTCTCTGATGCATGCAGATGGGCGCTTCGGTGCCAGGAAAAAAAAAAACTTGTTTTCTTGTGCTTAATTCCAACCCTGAACGCCGCATTGGCGACAGCGGGAGAGCTCATCGGAGTTGGACAAAGTTACCCCACTGTTGAAGAAGGCAATACCACCAGAATGAAGAAAGGTGTGAGGCAGGCTTCAAAGCCAAAAAACAGTTGCTTTGCACAGTTGCAACCCCAGTTATCAGCGTAATCTAGTCATACATTGTATGTTTTAGGTACTATGAACCAAATTTGAAAGCAGGCTGCGAGAAGAAAAACTTAACTCAGTTTACCTGCTTGACATTTTCCTGCCGTGTCTTACTACCCTGGAAAAGCCAACCTCCGTCATTAAATAACCAATGGTTAAATATAACTGAAGAATACGAAGCATGGAGATGAGGTGCTACAGAAGACTTCTGGGCATTTCCTATACCCAACACATCACCAACGACGAAGTCCGACAGACCATCACACAAGCCATTGGACAACACGATGACCTGCTCACAGTGGTGAAGAAACGGAAACTCCGATGGTATGGCCACGTCACCAGATCATCAGGTAGAAGAAGAGGGAGACCGAAAAAGAGGTGGGAGGACAACATTCGACAATGGACTGGTTTGACACTGAGCGAAACCATCAGGGTTGCTGAGGACAGAGAAAGATGGAGTACGTTGGTTAAACGATCATCTGTGGTGCCCCTACGACCTCTGAGTTACGGGATAAGATAGAATATATATATATATAACTGAACTTGACTAATTATGACTACAGTTTTGGCCAGAGCAAACAAAAGAAGATCCAGAAATTTTGGTCATACAATGCATGGCAAAATTAAACATTACCAAAACAAAAATTTAGTAACTATGAATTGTGAGGTGCGAAATTTAATAAAACCAGGCGGTGATATTTTTTTCGGATAATATTAAGAGCAAAGATTTGATGAAAACGGTTCTGACAGCAATTGTGGAACAAAACAGAGCATACGATTAAGCTTGGTAAACGGAAAAGAAATGAAAACTTGTTTCAGGTAGGAAATAGGAACACGAATTACACGGAAGGTTCCTATTATTGCAAAGAAAATTACGATTTTTGTCCCAACAGAGAACCTTCAGAGGTTCTACCCCAAAATAAACTGCATAACAGAAGTCCTCATTCATGCTCCTATCCTAAAGCGATTCCGATGAAATTCAATGACGCGATCTTTCATCACAACTGCAAATTCTCACATAAACCATTAGATAACTGTAAAAGGTCCATCAGCATATCAGCAGACTCAAAATAGACGATAAATGGAGTTCTTTATATTGTTTGTGCAACCTCCGCGAGTTGTTTTGATCGTAGGTTATTTAGATAATAATGGAGAAACAGGAGTTTGTGGGGGTCTTTTCCTATAGGTTGTAAACCCTTCTGGTTATTTTCTGCAGGAAGCATCCTAAATTGATTCTTTCTCCTCTGTTTAAATTTCATGACGGTGAAAACTTTCTGTCTCTCCTTCTGTGCCTTTGCAAGCTGTCAGCGGAACCCGCCCCTAATCCCCAACCCATATACTCTCTCTCTCTCTCTCACGCAAACCCACATTTGGATTCCACCTGTTAAATAAAACACAGGCATAGAGACCAAACTCAAATATATACATATTCCTTTTATAGCAAAGCACAATGGAAGAAGAAGAAGAAGAAGAAGAAGAAGAAGACGCCAATGATGGTGGTGGTGGTGATGATGATGATGATGATGATGATGATGACGATGTTGATGATGATTACAAAGACCACATGTCCTCTACCACCACCACCACCACCACACCCAGTAAGCTTACTACAACCACTACGAACCTGTCAAATTCTATACTCAGACTTCCACTTTAGAAGACATTGCTCTGCACAAGTTGTTAAACAGTATTGAAAGCCCATTTAATGGAAAGTATTCCACACCTGTAAAGGGTCAGGTACAACTGATTACGTGCCCCAAACAAGTAGAAGTTTCTCTGATACAGTTGCAGTCTTCCTCTGGGTTCAAGAATGCGCTATGATGTTCTCAATGAGCAGAACAGGAGCCGTAGTCCGCATGGGAATAGAACAAAGTTTAGATTTAAAAAAAAAAAAACAACAACAACAAAACTTTATTTCGCAAACCGAACTGAAGAGCGCAGGTGCGGACGAGATGTTGGAAGTTCATGATTAAGTCTGTGGCCGTGTATATTTAGAAAGAGGAGAGGCCAATGCTTTTATAAACTGGAACTGAAGAAGTGCCAGTAGAGGCCTTGTAGTGGTTAACAGAAAGATAATACTATTATCATTATAGGAGAACGGTAGCCAAAGACTAATGCGTAAATTAAATGCGTAATGCGGGGTGGCCTCGTGGCGCAGTGGATAAGTCGCCGGTTTCCTATGCCGAAGGTCGCGGGTTCGATTCCCGCAAGGGGCGAACGTATGTGACTTAGGTACGAGACTATTGAGGTCACCGAGGGTTTTCTCCGGGCACTCCGGTTTCCTCCCTCCCTTCAATAATGGTACAGGATGCAATCAATATAAAAATTTCAAAAATAAAAATTCGATTTTCTTCCGTCTTCTAATAGCGATCTCCCTGCCTTTACACCACCTGTTTGAGTGATGTATGTGTATTTGGTGTGTGTGAGGGTAAATGAGACAGGTGAGCGTGTATGTTGGTATAGATCGCCGCGCTTTGAGCCTTGGGGAAAGGCGCGTACATTGCATCCTGTATTATTATTATTATTATTATTATTATTATTATTATTATTATTATTATTATTATTATTATTAAATAAGTCAATCAAACCCAATCAACAGATGCTTATTACATAAGTATATATCGGTAAAATTATGTTTACACTTGATACGATCTGAGATGCTGCAAAATGGATTTCAAAGCATTGTTTTGACAAATGATCATAGTTCTGTTTTGATAGAATGCTGATGATGTTTTTTTCCTCTCTCTTTCTCTCTCTCTGCCCCACTCCCTCCCTCCCATTTATAAAAGCAGAAAGCTGCAAATGCTGTGTTCACGACATGCTGGAATTAATTATGTAAAAGAGAACTAAAGACTGGAAATTAGTGGGTCGGCGTGTGCCCTACCTCCAACTCTTCCGATCTTAGTATTCTAATGAATCAATTTGCTGGTTTGCAGGCTGGTGTCTTCGTTTTACTATTTTGTTACGTTGTTTCGTTTGTTCACTCGTTTCCCTTGCTGAACTAAATATACCGCTAAGTATTTTACTGCATACTGCTAACCTTAATTTGCTGTTCGTATTTTGTTTTTGAAGGGCCTTTAAAAAGAAACTTAAAGTAGACCAAACATATAAAAGAAGCATATATCAAAAGTACGTATCTCTGCTTTGAACCACATTAAAAAGAATGCACGTTTGTCAGTCGCTGCATGCCCTAAACAAGTTTTCAAGTTTCGCTATTTGACTAATGCAATGTTGAAGATATCAAAGAACACTTCTATGAACTCCGAAAAGCCAAAGAAATTACTTTAAGCTTTTACTGGACGAAATCCAAATCACCGTGTTATTTCTTGTTAGCTCTCCTAAAACTAAGCCACTCTAACTTGAAAGACAAACTTTATCATCAACTACAGAGACACGATCTATACCAACATCGTAGGTCCCGTTGGATAATGGAGGCACGCTACCATTAACAAGTAGTTTTCAATACCTCCTTTATCCCATACAACATAATTTAAGCAAAGAATAAAAGTGTATATCTGACTGTCAAATACGGCGTTCTACTGACGTTTCCAAGAAATAAGCTGGAAAGGTATTCTTGGGTGGCGAAAAGCACTTTGCTCTCTTGATTTAGTTCTAACCGCTAATAGTTTTTCCCTGGGATTGTTATCTGCCTGCCTGCCTGCCAAAGCGTCGACGGTGGGTGTTGAAAGTTAAACTTCAATGTTCATTCATTCATTCATTCAGTCATTCATTCATTAATTCAGTCATTCATTCATTCATTCATTCAGTTTGCTCTTTCTTGATTTTCAATCCATCAGTTGAAAAATTTGTTCATTGCCTTTGACGTACAAATTCACCTTGCAATAACCCTGCTGATCTTTTATGGGACACGGCATCCCAAAATGCTATAACATGGACACATGGAATAAAACAGAGTGCTGCCAGCATTCAGAAGTTACAATAATAAGGAACAAATATGGACATAAAAGCGAAAAGAAATCTAATTTCGACAGAAACAAGACAAAACGACACATTAATTTTTTTTCCAGCTGAGCTCTTCTTCAGGTGAACACTATCACTCCCTTATATTATTATAACTATTGCTTTCTTCTTCTTGCCTCCTTTCTATATATATACTCTTTCTTTAAAGCTCTGTTCTGTTGAGAAGTACCAAAGAGCTTATGATAGAAAGAGGGCGAACTTGGTACAGAACCGCGAGACGAAATGTACGAGTTATGCTCCCTTGTCGACATGCTGAAAATGGCTCGTGGCAGAAAGTCAAAAGGCGACCGAGTGAAACAGGGCGGTGACTTTTGCACAGCTATCAATTGCCGTAATGCCAGATACAAGAAAAGTTGTGTTGGCAAGTCCTTTTTCAAATTTCTAAGAGACAAAGAAAGGTAAATTGCAAATTTAAAAAAACTTCATTTTTTTGTGTTTATGTAGGCCTAAACTAAGATTGCTGCAGTGTTGTTAGTGTTAAAACAATCGGAGAGCGGCTTGAATGATTCATGTTATACCTATGTGCTAAATCCAAAACAGTTTGCTTGCTGACAGTTTACGTTCAACAGGTCGCTCACTGTTTACGTTATTGCTAGGTTGTTTGACTATATTTGTGCTTATATTTCAAAAGTAGATGTCAGATTGGCAGTTTGGCTTCGTCAAACTGCTTATGTTAACAAGTTAAATTAGACTAAGTCTGTTTTCTCCTCGTGATCAAATACAGTGCAAAATAACCCCTTACCTAGGCACAAAAATGGTCCTTGATCTGTTGTAATCCCTTTTCGTTTGAGAGTAAACAGGGAAAAAAATGTAATGTAGAAACTCAGTCCTTGTTCTGATCTGTGAATTTCTGCGCATTAGATCTATATTGCGTGGAATGTTGTAGTCTAGTCAGTAGGTTCTGATTGTTCTGTCTGATTAATTAATTATTTTCCATGAAGTGACTGATGTTATTAAGCCAGTGATGTGGGAGGTGAGAGGGTTGGGGGGTAGGGGGACACCTGATATAAATTAAATTCACACTATTAGTGAAACATTTTGTTATTGTGCTTTATTGTGATTAATTGATTGAATGACAGAGCTCTCTCCCTCACTCTCTCTCTCTCTCTCTCTCTCTCTCTCTCTCTCTCTCACGATAACGGATTTCGGATTTCGGATAAATGAAACAGTCTGTCATGCATATTTTAATGTTAAAATATCTGTCGTTAATTAAAAAATAATAAATTCCAGGGCAGAAAACGAACCTTTGACATACACACATAAGCAGCATAAAAGCACCTAATAAATGTCAATAAGTAAACATAAACAAAAACAAAAAAAAAGACAGCAGTAGCGGAATGTTAATAATAATGATGGTTAAAAGTTTGTTTTTTGCAAACGTTGCCAAAAAAATGTTCTTTTGCAATGGCATAGGCTCAATAAGTTACCACGCACAGATCATTCATATAGCAGATGGTGAAATATAGCCAGCCCGAGCAAAGGGAAATAATCCGTGAGAGCGTCTCGCATTTTTGTATAGGACATAATGGAAGTTCCCTCTCTTTCAGTAATAAGCTCTTTGGAAGTACTGTTTTGTTGTCTCGTGTGTTTTGTTTGCCTAAAGAAGAGCTTAGCTCGGAAATAGGCGTTGTTTCGTTTTGTCTTGCTCTTGTTGAAATTGGCATTCCTTTGGCTTATGCAACACATTAGTTTATTATTTGAGTTACATAATAAGAAAAAAAGGATAGGATTTCGGGGTTATGAACTAAAACTGATAAGACTTAACGATGCTTCAATACACTGATATAACTTTCTCCAGAGTTTATTTAATATAAAAATAATAGCAGTGACTAAAGCCATACAGTGCAAAAACTTATTGAAATTAATTTTGTTGTTGTTGAGTAGATTAACGTCCCCGGACACTGATGCGTAAATAGGGACTATTAATAATGTGTTTTTTTTGGTTACAAAGGCATTGTGCTTTTATACCCTGATGCCAAACACATGTGAAACGGGAAAAAAGATCTTCATTAATTTTACGTTCATAAAAACACTTAAAATGAAACCTGACACCTATGATTACGGGTCTACACACTGTGCTGGCAAATTAGAACTCCACAGGCCTACATCATCGGCGTCTCCCCCTTTTCCAGTCATAATTACATTACTGCCAGCGTCTGACAATGTTAGCGTCCACGGTGTTTCAATTACTCCAAAGTCCAAAACAAGGAAAGATCGGGATAAACAAGAAAATGGGGTTTATGAAGTACGCAATAATTCATTGTCTTATACTGTCCTCACCGTATATGAATAAATATTTGTTTTGGTGGCTTTTTTGTTTGTTTGTTTGTTGCTTTTTTGGAGGAGGGAGGGTTTAAGTGTGGGGAGGGGGTGAAGAGGGGTTTTAACGTTGTTTTCGTCCAAATTAACGATTAGACTGCGATAATCCGTTGCCCCAATAACCCACGTTCCAAAACTAAAGTTTGCAAGACGAGTTTATACTTCTGGTGCCATAAATAGCCCACATTCTCAGAGAAGTGGTTTGGATATATCTTTCGTCTAACGCACATACATTTAGGTTCATCGGGTTGGTACAGTTGTTCACAGCATTTGACAGCGTGTTTGATGCTGCATGCAAGTTGGCGACTTGTCAGGCGTGAGTTAGATTCTGAGTTCGTTCAGCGCCTTGAGGAGCGCTTCGATGTGGGAACTGTGCTATGTATGACAATCTGTGCTTTACTAAACCAGCAAGAGTAATTCCTGAATTTGTGTTTGTTTGCATACTTGCTTTTCTTTGTGTGTGAAATAGTGTCCCCTATTTTTCTCAACTTTTTGTTTTGTTAGCTTTTGCAAATTAATGATTGAATGTTTTCATTGCGTTTGCTTTCATTTTCTACTGTCCGCTCTGGATGTTCAAATTCTAATTTGTTTTTAAGAATAGCACTCGTTTAAGCTTTACTTGTGTACGCCCTTAATGCGTTGCATGTAATGCTTTATTATGTTTTCTTCAATAAAAATTTTGTTTAAAAAGGAAAGAATAGTAATTCTGTTCAACTGCATGTTATGCATCAAATGGGAAATAAAAGACAGCATTTATCAAATGTTTACTCTCTCTCTCTCTCTCTCTCTCTCTCTCTCTCTCTCTCTCTCTCCCTCTCTCTCTATCAGTCTCTCTCTCTCTCCAACTCCCTCCCGAAATCACACACCTTAATACTTCAGCCCAGCTAGAACTTCCTTACAAACGCAACCATTCGCACGGCTTCTCGGATGTTTCATTAAACTCTTCTTTTCACTCAGCAGAACAGGCGAGAAAGATGAGAATTAAACAAAAATAAATCAAGGAATTGAAAAAGAAGGAGAACAAACTGAAGAAGGAGGAGGAGGAGAAGACGAAGAAGAAGGAGGAAAAAGAAGAAGAAGACTACACAAGAGAACGTGAAACAAATCAAAACAAGAAAGCAAAGAAGAAGGAAAGAATGGAAGAAGGAGAGGATTTACTTCCTTTTCTTTTTGTCCCGCGAAACTTTTAAATGAAACCTCACAAACAGACAAGTTTCAAGCCGAGTCATTTAAATCTTTGCCTTTCTCGCCTCGCTGTCGGCTCCAGACTTTCGTAACATGGCATGCGAAGGCGACTGTGTTACGGTAGTCGATTTTGTTCAAATATGTCTGGTATCTTTTCGTCTGTCCCAAAGGTAAAAGGACCTAGTTGGAAATTAAATGTATACTTAATTGCCAAAAAACAACAACCAATTATTACAAAAATAATAAACCATGATCCGTGAGATATGTGCGCTATATAAATCATTAATCAATCAATCAACTTGCAGATGTTCTCATTTGCTAATCCAGTTTGCCGTGGCGAGTCGCCTTCATGTTAAAAAAAGAAAAGAAAGAGTTTTCTCTTATATAGCGCACTTACAAGCTCAGAGAGCTTCTCAAGGTGCTGGCCCGAAATATCCAGCGATCACACAATAGTTTGCTGAAGTCAGGATTCGAACCCACGTCGCCCAAGACGCACTTACACAAGTCGTGCGCTCTGACCACTGAGCTATCCCTGCCGCCAGCTATACCTGCCCCCTGTACTAAGGAAAGCAACTCCATATTTTAAATGCAAAATATCTTGCTGAAGTTGTTGTTTTTTTCCTGTTCAATGCAGATTGTCCTCTGAGATTTCATATATCGCAAATGATAAAGTGAACATAATCAACATTCCCCCAATTTAGTTTTATTTTAGCTATCATCGAAAGTCCTCTCCAGGACAGCACAAACAACTGCTGCCCTGCTAAGGTTAAAGCTTATTTGGAAAGATAGGATCATCAATCTACATTCCAAGGTAAGACTGCTGCGCTCCCTTGTCATCTCCATCTTCCTATACGCTTGCAAAACATGGACCCTCAGAGCAGATCTACAACGAAGAATACAAAACATGGAGAAGACTTCGGGGCATTTCCTATACCCAGCACATCACCAACGACGAAGTCCGACAGACCATCACACAAGCCATTGGACAACACGATGACCTGCTCACAGTGGTGAAGAAACTTAAACCCCGATGGTATGTCCACGTCACCTGAGCATCAGGTCTTGCAAAGACCATCCTGCAAGGCACAGTGCAAGGAGGTAGAAGAAGACCGAGACCGAAAAAGAGGGGGGAGGACAACATTCGAGAATGGACTGGCTTGACACTGAGCGAAGCCATGAGGGTTGTTGAGGGCAGAGAAAGATGGAGTACGCTGGTTAAACGATCATCTGTGTTGCCCCAACGACCTCCGAGTTACGGAATAGGATAGGTTAAGATAGGATCATCAGATAATAAACATATAAACCAACGATTCTTTTTATAAACCAGGGGAAGCTATGTTATTTTAAGACCTGCCTTTTTGTTTTAGATTTTGCTTTTTCTTGTTTTGTCGTGTTTTATTTTGTTTTGATAGGTCCAGATAAATTAGTGTTTACTCTCATTTATTTAAAAAACACAGTAAACTTAGCCTACATGTAGGCCTAACTGTAATAGAACTAGCAAGTTCAAAACAGCTATTTGAGAGATGATAAGCGATTTCCAAGAACTCTATAATGCAAGATGGCCTTCTTTTTCTGATAAACAATTCTTCTCCACGATAGCTTAAATACGAAACCGTGAAATACAGCACCTTTGTCATCTCGACGGATGTACAGTCGCAAAAATTGTCAAATTAAAGACCTAGCATCTTCACTAGCCTGGCCAAAAAAAAAGAAACGAAAATTAAAAGAGAAGGATGAGAATTAGGGAACAGAGTAGCTGGAAGAATTATACGGGCAACAGAGATAGATATAAATAGAAAAGTTTGGAGAGACACTACCGCGAGGGCGAGATACCGCGAGCGGGACACTACCGCGAGCGACACTAGCGCGAGCGCGACAATATCGTGCACTATTAGCCCTATAGTGTGTAATCACACTTTAGTACATCGATCCTCTGTAATCATCAACCGCACTTGGTCAAATATTATTTTTCACAGCTATTGCTAATAATAATTATATTAAAAAAATTTCAGAGCAATATTGAAGCACGCAAATCAATCCTCTATATTTCTAATCAAAACTGTTGACTAATGTTTGACAGAAGGAGTCAGTTTTTGTAAGTCCACCCTCTGCAGTCCTACTTCGAGCTTTCAGAAAAGGGAAGTGTTAATATATCTCCGAGGAATAGATAAAGATTGTGTTTGATAGTTACACATACAGACGAGACGCTTCGCCGAAACATCCTTCGCTGTAGTGTCGCACTCGCGGTAGTGTCGTTTGCGGTAGTGTCACACTCACGGCAAGGTACTCTTCGCGGTAGCGTCCTTAGTGGTATTGTCGTTCGCGGTAATGTCGCACTCGTGGTAGTGTCGTGATCGCGGTAGAGTCCCTCGCGTTAACATTCTTGCGGTAGAGTCGCTCGCAGTAGTGTCGGTCAACCAAGGTGAGGGTAGAAATATAAATAAAGGGACGATTATCTCTCTCTCTCTCTCTCTCTCTCTCTCTCTCTCTCTCTCTCTCTCTCTCTCTCTGATCTCTCTCTCTCTCTCTCTCTCTCTTTCTCACACACAAACACACACACATACACTCTCTCTCTCTCACTCTCTCTCTCTCTCCCTCTTTTCCTCAGTGTCTGAGTAATAATATTTCAGAACAAATTTTCTTGGTAAGCGTGAAAATGTCGATTAAAAAAATGTAACAAAACAACAAGGAACAGTTGTTCCGTACAAGGAAACTGACACTGGCAATAAACAAAGATTTAGAATTGATATAATAATCTTTTCGTGTGGAAAAAAACAAACTATAGGCGAACAAAAAAAAAAAAGTCCCAGTAATGCACTCTCTATGGAATCTCTGGAACTTGTCTCTCCTGGTTTCAATCCTACCTCTCTCACAGGTCTCAGTCTGTTGTCATTGGTGAACACTCTTCCTCGTCTGTCCCACTCTCCTTTGGTGTCCCTCAAGGTTCTGTCCTCGGTCCTGTCCTCTTCATTATGTACACTAAGCCTCTCTCTGATCTCATCTATTCTCACTCTGTCAATAGTCAGTCATTTGCAGACGACACACAACTCCACACCTCTTTCAGCTCTTCACAGGCACACGCCTCCGTCCAGTCCATGCAGGCATGCATCACTGACGTCAAACAATGGATGTCCGAAAACCGTCTAAAGCTCAATGATGACAAAACTGAAGCGCTCTTGATCAAAAAGAAATCAGACAAATCTGATTTACCAAATAGCATCACAGTAGGAACCTCATCCATTTCATTTTCTGACCATGCCCGCAACTTAGGTTTCATTTTGTCTTCTGACATGTCACTTGACCAACACATTTCCAACATATGCCGCTCTGCCTATTTCGAAATTCACCGCATTAGCTCCATCCGACAATATCTTACAGCCGAAACAACCAACACTCTTGTCTGTGCATTTCTTCTATCCAAACTTGACTACTGCAACTCTCTCCTCTCTGGCTCCCCTCTCTACCTTCTTGAAAAACTTCAGAAAGTCCAAAACTCTGCCGCCCGCCTTGTTCTTAAAGCTAAAAAACGAGACCATGCCACCCCTCTACTCCGATCTCTTCATTGGCTCCCTGTTCGAGCTCGCATCTTGTACAAGCTCTCAACTATTGTTTTCAAATTCTTCACTGGTTCTGCCCCTTCATACTTTACTGACCTTCTCTCTGTCTACTCTCCTGCAAGACAACTCCGTTCTTCTTCTGATACAAGACTGCTTTCTATCCCCCGTGTTCACTCAAAGACCTATGGTGAACGATCTTTCTCTTTCTCTGCTGCAACTGCCTGGAACTCACTACCGATGCAACTCCGACATGCTCCATCACTTTCTTCCTTCAAGCGCCAATTAAAGACCCACCTTTTTAACACGCAAACTCAGTAATTTTTACTCCTCCTCCCTTCCATCCCCATAATCTTTTACCAAGTCACGTCATCTGTTCATGGATGGTGGCGGCACCGGCTCGGTTCTTGGTATTCATATTATCTTTTGCTTTGCATGGATATGTTTTTACTGTAATTATTTAACCATTCGATAAGTGTATACCTGTTCTGTGTGTCTGTGTGTGTAGGTGTGTGTGTGTGCGTGTGTGTGTGCGTGTGTGTGTGCGTGATTGCACGTGTGTTGTCAAGCGCGGCGAGCTCGCATTCCTTACCGTTTGCGAGGTACCGCGCGATACAAATGTATTGTATTATTAAGGAAAGGGAAACAAAAACCATGCGAACAAAAAAAGAGAAGAAATTACAGAAAGCAAGGAGATAATAGCACCCATCTTTTAAAGGTTACATTAAAAAGAAGAAGAGGAGGAGGAGGAGGAAGAAGAAGAACAAGAACAAGAAGAACAAGAAGAAGAACAAGAACAAGAATAACACGAACAAGAAGAACAACAAGAAACAAGAACAAGAAGAACAAAAACAAGAAGAACAATAACAAGAAGAATGTCGAAAGTAGGATTGAAATTTTAGAGCCCAACCACCAAAGGCGTCTTGGTGCATTTAATGAAAATTCTTTCCGTGTAAAAGCGGGAAAGGGTTGGAGTATGTTGTATGGATGTGTGATGGTCGCTGAATGAAATAAAGCTGAGCTCTGGTAGTTCCTCACATTGCATTAAACCAGTACCCACTTTCAGTGTAAAAGACGAACTAGTAACTCATGAGTTTCATGCAAAGATGAGTGTTTTAAATCAAGTTTTACCAAAACAATTAGGTAACACGCTCTAATCCCACGCGTTTCGCAAATTTTTGTCAAAATTCCGAGGCTGATGGCCAGAGAGAGTATTGTGAGCGCTGGCAGTTCAGTGAAATCACCAGGTCCAGATCAACATGATTATGATTATATTACCGCAGGTGGCTGTGACCAAAATGATGACCAACAACACCAATGGCATCAACACGGACATCAAAGTCCAAGGCCAATCCCTCAACACAGTGCATAGCTTCAAATATTTAGTAGCCATGGTATCAGACAATGCGTCCCGACAGGAAGTCCTCTCCAGGATCGCCCAAACAACTGCTGCCCTGACCAGGTTGTGAAACCTATTTGGAAAGACAGGACCAGCAGTCTACATTCCAGGTAAGGCTGCTGCGCTCCCTTGTCATCTCCATCTTCCTATATGCTTGCGAAACATGGACCCTCACAGCAGATCTCCAACGAAGAATACAAAGCATGGAGATGAGGTGCTACAGAAGACTTCTGGACATTTTCTATACCCAGCACATCACCAATGACGAAGTCCGACAGACCATCACACAAGCTATTGGACAACACGATGACCTGCTCACAGTGGTGAAAAAAAGGAAACGCCGATGGTATGGCCACGTCACCAGATCATCAGGTCTTGCAATGACCATCCTGCAAGGCGGTAGAAGAAGAGGGAGACCGAAAAAGAGGTGGGAGGACAACATTCGAGAATGGACTGGCTTGACACTGAGCGAAGCCCTGATGGTTGTTGAGGGCAGAGAAAGATGGAGTACGCTGGTTAAACGATCATCTGTTGTGGCCCTACCACCTCCGAGTTACGGGATAAGATAGCTAGATAGATAGGTAGATAGATAGATAGTTAGGTGGCTGTGACTGTGTAAAATTAAAACATGATTTTATATTTAATTTTTATAAAGCCGGCATTGAAGTATAAAAATACTGTAAAACCAGACCAGGTTAAGAAAACATAGGTGGGCGTGGCGTCTATATATAGAGAAGAGTATAACATAAGGAACAAGAGAGCTGGAGAGAGCAAGGAAGGGCAGCGAGGAGGATGGAGAGAGAGAGAGAGAGAGAGAGAGAGAGAGAGAGAGAGAGAGAGAGAGAGAGAGAGAGAGAGAGAGAAAGAGAGATGGCGGGAGGGAGAGCTTCCCGATTTTCTGGAAGTAAAAATAGCTCGGCGTGAAAAACAAAGTGGGGAAGAAAAAAAAACATAACATAAAACTAAAAAGTCGAAACCGAAGCTAATTTGTTCCCCTTGCTAACAACGAGAACAAAATGAAGCTCCGACGCAATCATGATTAGTTGGCAACTGAGCTGTTCACACGCAAATGAAAATGCTTAGAAGACGAATTGGAAGATGAAGAAGAAAGAGGGGTATGAAAAGGAAGAGGCTGGGAGAAGAAGAAGAAGAAGAAGAAGAAGAAGAAGAAGAAGAAGAAGAAGAAGAAGAAGAAGAAGAAGAAGAAGAAGAAGAAGAAGAAGTACAAACAACACAAACAGCAAAACATACAAACAAAAACAAACAGTAAAAGAAGGAAAAAATGATGATAAAGATGAACATGAAGACGACAATGACGACGACGACGACTACGAAAAAGAAGAAGAAGAAGAAGAAGAAGAAGAAGAAGAAGAAGAAGAAGAAGAAGAAGAAGAAGAAGAAGAAGAAGAAGAAGAAGAAGAAGAAGAAGAAGAAGAAGAAGAAGAACAAGAACAAGAACAAGAACAAGAAGAAGAAGAACAAGAAGATGATGATGATGATCATGATGATGATGGTGATCATGATGATGGTGATGGTGATGGTGATTATAGTTATAAAGGAAAGAAGAAGAAGAAGAAGAGAAGACGAAGAAAAGAAGAAGAATAGAAACAGGAAATAGAAAATGAAAAGGCGGTAGTAGTCTGAAGGTTGGAGGGATTGGGGAGAATATGGCAACCATTAGAAGAAGCAGAGGCAGAAGAAGAAGAGACACAAAAAGAGGAGGAAGGAAATGAAAGAAAGAAAGAAAGAAAGAAAGAAAAAAAGAAAGAACGAAAGAAAGAAAGAAAGAAAGAAAGAAAGAAAGAAAGAAAGAAAGAAAGAAAGAAAGAAAGGAAATAGAAGAAGTAAAAGTGAAAAGGGAAACAGGAATAGAACAGGAAAAAGAGGTTGTGGTATGGGGTGGACATGGGGAGGGGGGAGACAATGGCAATCACTAGAAGAAGAAGGAGAAGAAGAAGAAGAAGAAGAAGAAGAAGAAGAAGAAGAAGAAGAAGAAGAAGAAGAAGAAGAAGAAGAAGAAGAAGAAGAAGAAGAAGAAAAACAGAGGAATTAAAAAAGGAAATAGAGGTAGTGGTCGGGGAGAGGAAGAAGAAGAAGCAGAAGAACAAGAAGAGAAAAGAAAACAGTGGATTTGAAAAAATGAAAAAAGAGGTAGAGGTCGGTGGATTGGAGGCAGTGTGAGGGTAGGGGGAAAGTGTGGAGAGAGAGAGAGAGAGAGAGAGAGAGAGAGAGAGAGAGAGAGAGAGAGAGAGAGAGAGAGAGAGAGAGAGAGAGAATGGCAACCAGTACTAAACAGTAAAATGCAATTAGCCTGCTAGTTAGTGGATTTATAGGCATCCGTAATTAAATCAAGCCGACTAACGTAAACACTGAAAATCTAAACCGTCTGACAATACGTACCGAAAGAACTTCAGGCTAATAGACAATAATAGCACGAGTGTCGTTAGAAGGCAACTCAATCCTTTGGAACTATGGAACTTGGTCATTCTATTTCCCAACACACGATTTAATCCATCTATACGAGAGGATAATTAAACGCCCACGGGACGTTTTAGCCCCCCAAAAGAGGAAATTGTGGGAGCTGGGGGAAATACATGAAACGAGCCTGAATGGCAATACAAAACACCTTTCATATCACGCGAAAATCCCCGTATCAATAACAACAGCAACAATAACAACAACAACAACAAGAAGCAAACAAAAGCACGCGAGAAAAAGAATACTATCTATAATTCCAGTTTACAACACAATATTGGAAAATCTCTTGTTTTTCCTTACGTAAATGCCAATACATACACAACATGATTATTGCTTTAGGTCCAGCGGACTCTTCCGAGCCAAATCAGGACCGGACAACCCCTGATTCGCATAAAAGATCTGCTGAAACAACCCTAGTGGTAACACCAGCCAGTCACTTTACAATAAAGACATCCCACGCAGGGGACGCTGAGGCTGTACTCTAATTTATCGAACCCCCGTTTACAAAAACAAAATAGAATATAAACATCATTATAAAATATCAACTAAACACATACATAGAAAATGCCTACATTGCTAAATAATAACATCATAGGAAGCCCCAGTGACCACCTGGCAGAAAGCGTCCAATATTCCCAAGCTGAAACAACAGACCTCATACACAAATAAGGAGTCTTGTTCCGGAAGAGTTTTCAAGAAAAAAGGTAGGTGACTGGTCTAGCGAAGAATAAGATAGTATAGCAGATTGATAGAACAGAGCAGGAATGAGAAAGAGCAAATGAGAAAGATAGCGACAGCGGGAATTTAAAGCACTAAATTTGCAGAAAGTGGGGATACTATTTATACTGAAACCCCCGGCACCCCAACGGGGGTAAATGCCAATAATTAAATAGAAAATGGGTTAACATTTAAATCAAACTTCAACCGTATCTTCATTATCGTTGAAGAATTAAGTTCAACGGCAAGGTTAACGCAAAAGAAGGGAAATTACATAAAATAAAATAATAGACAAATAATGAAATGAATCAACTATCATTTACGAATCAACGCCATTGCATTAGACGAAAAAAAAGGAGAACAAAATATCGTTGAACGTAAATTTCAAGCAGTGCAAAAAGGTAAAAGTATTCCCGTAATATTTTCGGTCGGAGGGGAGGGAAGCGTATGGCACCTCCCTTGTCTCTAGGCCAGCTTAATGAGGGCGGTGTCTATCTCCTCTCCCTCGCTGCTTTTCCTTCCCCATTTCTAAACAGAAGATGATGATTTCATTTATAACACGATGACGTTCTTGGCCTATGACAGACAATAAGGTGCTCAGTGCTGCATGAGCAAGCAGCAGATAGTTGCTAGACTAGGACTGTGTCAGATGCAGGTACCCGTCCGCAGCTAAGCGGACTGGCGGTGTGTCGGGCGCTTGCCTCTATCTTTTTGTGTCGTTTGGCGGTTGCTTTCTAAGCATGGTGACCCATCCAAGCACTAACCCTTACCGAGGTTGCTTAACATGAAACATTGCTCGCGAGTGTTCATAGCACTACTCTACTTCGTCCCCAAAGCAGTACTCTATCAAAAATGCCATAATTATTATGAGATAATTGACATCTGCTTGATTGAATCGCTGCAATATTTTGTGGGGGACCTTACCATAAAGCAAATACTTACGTAATAATTAATGTTCGGTAAACAGATTAAATCGTTAGAACGTAGTAGCCCATCACTATTTAACCGTACTAATCGGTCGCCCAGCTGTACAAAGGCAAGCAAACACACTTTAGTAGTAGTAAACCATGTGTCAATTCCACTTTGACATTTAGAGTTTAGTTACTGAACTGCACGTAAACAAATTCACAGGATAAAAGTTTGTGAATTAATTATTTTAACTTTCCATCCAGCCATCTCTCTCTCTCTCTCTCTCTCTCTCTCTCTCTCTCTCTCTCTCTCTCTCTCTCTCTCTCTCTCTCCGTTTCTGTTTGTGTGATATGTGTGTATTTGTGTGTGCGTATATCTATGTGTTTTTAAGAGCTTGGTGTGGTATGGTGTGGTTTGTGTGTGTTTGTGTGTGTGTGAGAGAGAGAGAGAGAGAGAGAGAGAGGCGAGGGGTATATGTTACTTTTGTGCGTGTGTGTGTTTGTGTGTGCGCGCGTTTGTTACTGCGTATGCGTGAATGAATGTCATGGGTGGCTGGATATGTAATCGAAGCTAAACAAAATTAATGGTTTAAACGGTTGAAGCGATGTTTGCCGAGGCCAAGCATTATACATGCAAAAGTAACTAAAATAATTATTTCTTTCAAAGTACATCGCAAACAACCTCTCCAAGTACACCCAGGCACACTAACACCTACATGCAAACAGAAAGAGAGAGAGAGAGAGAGAGAGAGAGAGAGAGAGAGAGAGAGAGAGAGAGAGAGAGAGAGAGAGAGAGAGAGAGAGAGAGAGAGAGAGAGAGAGAGAGAGAGAGAGAGAGAGAGAGAGAGAAACGGAATCTATGTCTTAATCTTTCAACAATTTCAAGAAGAAGATGAAGTAGAAGAAGAAAGAATAAGAAGTACACCACTTCCAACGCACTTATCCCCAACCCTACAACAACAACAACAACAACAACAACAACAACAACAACAACAACAACAACAACAACGCATATTTTGACCGGCGTATTTTATGTAAAGTCCCGTTAATTAAGAGATGACGAATTATGTTAATGCATCACCGTCTATTTTGATTTTCTCGCAAAGTTCAAAGGAGCAAGTTGAATTGATGTTGTGTCTTAACTGACAAACAAACGGTGCAGCCGTTTCATTAGCTAAGGGAAGTAACTTCTACCGGAAATAACACATGTTACAGCACATAATGCGTAGCAGAAACTTTCGGAGTAAGCGCAGCTGCTGACCTGTTTCGTTGTTTTTGTTTTTTCTCGTGTGGCGCAGACGTTCAGTGTGCCGCGAGCCGGGCAGAAACAGGTGAAACACATAATCTGGAATCGCCTGGCTTTAACTCGAAGCAGTAGTGGTGTAGCAAGCGATACATTGCAGTGTAGCATACGATACACTAACTCGTTAAATTGAATCGCATGATGCATATTTAAGGTTAAAAAAATATTTATATGAAATTTCACAACAACATTATCTAAGGCGGGACTAATTTGCCTTGTCCACAAACCAGAAACCAATGGCGCCTGACAGGTGTGGGTTCGATCCAGCATCTGGGCGTTATGTTTCTCCGAATATTATTTACTTTCTACTCGGGCAACGTCTCGGGGGTTTTCTCGCTGTCTGTACTGTAGCTATACCATCGCATCCAGATACTGGCGTCCGTGTAGCAGCGAATATAATTCACAGCTAAAGTAGTATTAAACACGGTCGCTGCAAACCTTCCTCCGTGCAATACTGTCGCTCGCTACTAATATATTTCACAGCGAAAGATGTTGATACTATATTACTAGTACTCTCTCTCTCTCTCTCTCTCTCTCTCTCTCTCTCTCTCTCTGTCTCTCTCTGTCTGTCTGTCTCTCTCTCTCTAGCAGCACAAATGTAAACTCAAGATGTTACACCGAGGAAGCATAATAACGACGCATTCGTAATCCCTTGTGAGAGAAAGTGCATGCAATGCAGCACAACCACGTGACGCTGGAAGAAATTTAGGTTTTGCAAGTATAATTCCAAGCGCATCATCCTATTCCAAGATAGAGTGAAAAACAAAGGGAAAGTCAATGACAATATTTGTGTGTGTGCTTGAATGAACATCCGTGCATGCGCGTCTGTGTATCTGGTTGTATGTATGTGTGCTTTCGTGTGCATGACTGTATGAGCTTCTCTTTCGAAGATGGAGTGTTAAACAGACGGAATGCGAACGATTTCTTTTAACGACGAACGAAATTTGTTCGTTAACACATTCATTATTAATGAACCGTGGGATAGCTAGCTGTACATGGTTCTGTCGAAATATAACATTTAAATACAGAAATTGATAGTTTATTGTATTGTTTGTTTTTCTTTTTATTTATTTTTTTATTCAAAATTAATATCAGTACGCGCGCGCGTGTGTGTGTCCGGGTGTGTGTGCGCGCCTTGAATTATTCTTTAATAATTTTAAGCGCATTAATATTATTATTATTATTATTATTATTATTATTATTATTATTATTATTATTATTATTGTTGTTGTTGTTGTTATTATTATTATTATTATTATTATTATTATTATTATTATTATTATTATTATTATTATTTTGTAATTATTTAAAAAAATATTATTAATAAGTGCATGGTCGATTTCGTCACTTATTTGAAGTTAAACCAAGTGGAGTCTTGTATATTAGGATTTGTTCGTGATACTGACAAAACCGGCTGTGGACAATTAACTGTAGTTGAACTGAAACTCCTGCAGACCAACAACATAATTAAAGTAAGGTGCGATGGCAGACTGATTAGGGAGTCGAACAGCAACGTCAAATGAACACCCAGGTCCCCGCCAGGGTGCATTTCAAGAGAAACATTCTGAACACAGAGAAACATGCTAAACACCTCTCTTATCTATATTACACAAATGGAGTCTCGTTGAACCAAAATCAACCGCGAGAATCATCAGCACTGCATGTCTTTAGCATCTTGCCATCCCAGCTAAGTATTAGCAAGTAATCGAAAATTCTAATTTCTTGACAGCGTGAGGAGGAGAAGGAGAAGAAGAAGAAGAAGAAGAAGAAGGAAGAAGGAAGAAGAAGAAGAAGAAGAAGAAGAAGAAGAAGAAGAAGAAGAAGAAGAAGAAGAAGAAGAAGAAGAAGAAGAAGAAGAGCAACAACAACAACAACAACAATAACCCGGAGGAAGAGGAGCAGGAAATAAAGAAAGAGAATGAGAAGATGAAAGCGCGTAATGAGCTTATCAATAGGACCTGCCTACCCTGATGATGTTAAGTATATAACGTCATTACCTTATTACATCAGCGAAGGCAACAATGGATAGACTATTACTCATTTTGGTTGAAGAGTAATCCACCCACGCACATAAATTAAACTATTTCGGTAGAAACTAAAAACATTCTACACAAATCAATTCATTCCTTTCGCCTTCCTGAAGATAAGTTTGCAATGGCATTGATGCCAATACTATCCTATCCTATCCCGTAACTCGAAGGTCGTTAGGGCACCACAGATGATCGTTTAACCAGTGTTCTCCGTCTTTCTCTGTCGTCGGCAACCCTCATGGCTTTCTTTCAGTGTCAAGCCAGTCCATTCTGGATTGTTGTCCCTCCACCTCTTTTTCTGTCAACCTCTTCTTCTGCCTCCTTGCACCTTGCCTTGCAGAGTATCTGAGACTAGCCGATGCTTACGTTCGCGCCTCTCCACGCATGGTTAACGGTAGTTGAACTATTATCTTGTGCAGTATAAATAAGTTAGGGCAGCATATGGCGCAAGTAATTAGTAGGGTCTGTGTGGTACTCCCTAACAATAAGTTCCTGGCAACCGAAAGACTCCACAGGACTCTTTTTTTCCAACACCCGTCAGGTCGCTGTATCAAACAAGGCGAGAACGAAAGCGTAATGGCCGAACAGTTGCAGGTTAATCTGCTATCTGCTGCTGGACTCGTAATTTCATACGTTTAAGACAGAGCTTTTACTGTTTTATTTTGACCCATGCTTGTACAACCATGGTACAGTACGGATACAGTATGTATGCATATTTCTATACTAGGCTTGCGCTCTTTTGTTGGTGTGTTGTCGTTACAGGACCAACGAGTATGTCAGGAACCGTGTCACGTCACCAGCGCGCGGGCCTTGCACACTCTTAAGAAGATAAAGTTGGCTTGGTTTAGTCACTCACGCAGGCATGATACCCATGGAAATAAAGAAAGTATGCCAGGAACAGTGGAAGGAGGCAGACGTAGAGGAAAGCAAAGAAAGAACTGGACATATGACGTCAAGACATGGACGGCGCTGGACACCTCACGCGTCCTGACAAACAGCAACACACAGACCCAAGTGGATAAAGCTCCCCGCGTCAGCACCTCTCATGTCTCCCCAACGACCCGACAAGCTGAAGGATTAGAGAGAGAGAGAGAGAGAGAGAGAGAGAGAGAGAGAGAGAGGGAGAGAGAGAGAGAGAGAGAGAGGGGTTAAGGACGTGCATGTAAGTATTCATTTGCATGTCCGCTACTGAAAGGGCAGGACTAATGGAAAGACTAATAGCAGCGATCAACGAAGACTATGACGACAACAACGACGACGACGATAACGAAGAAGAAGAAAGAAGAAGAAGAGTTGACTAGGGTGAATTAGTGCCAAATCGTGCTGGGTTGTGTTACTAAATTGAGTGTAGTTGGTTAAAACACAGAACAGATGTGCTGCACAATTCTGACAGCACAGCCTAACTGAGCTTATTAGACGTACTCCGAACACAGAATGAGCGTAGGCATCAGGAGGCTAGGCTACGCTCGCTGGCCGGCAGCTCAGTTCTTGCGTTTAGTTACGACCTGTTTCAATTCTTTGCGGCTGTGTTCATGACTATCAGTTTCTTTGCTAAATGTTCACATTCCCATACTGTCCTGTTCTCACTTTCCAAATATCCATCATGTTCCATGTTCAGTTTTTTGTTTTTGATTTTCGCATTTTCATACTGTTCTGCTTTTGATTACCACACTTCTATGCTGGTCTGTTTTTAATGCTCACATTTCCATATGGTTCTGTTCTTCATTTTCACATTTCCTCGTTGTTTTGCTACTATTATCTTTAACACGGTCTTGCTATTTTGTCATTCATTCTCACATTTCGATGTAGTCATTTTAAGTTATCTTTTATTTCCTTGCCGTTTTATTAGTAATTTGCTTATTGATTTACTTTTGTCTGGAAATGCATGTACGTTTGTATTATTGGTGTTGCAACCCCTCTTTTGATTCTCTTCCTGCAGGTATATACGTACATGACCACAGTCATCTTAATCATCATCATCATCATCGTTAACATCGTCATCATTACTGCCATCACCACCATCCTCCTCATCCTATATTTATGTATGACTGCGGTGTGTTTGTGTGCGGATTTGTGTGCTTGTGCATTGTTATTATTTTTTTTAGGGGTAGGGGGGTGGGGGTGGGTTGCTTAACATTCAGACGTGCTTGCAAGGTCTTACCGTTAAGGACGTTGACCCTGATGCTGGTGACGTCCAGGCTTGATGTTCTGCAGACGTAGATGCCGGCGTCCTTCAGGCGCGCTTTTTTGATCTCTAGAATGCTGACGATGGTACCAGTGGACAGTGAGACCGACTTGCGAATGTACAGCCCAGAGTGCTCGGCTGTCTGCTCAACAAGCCATTTCACAAAATTGTTAAAGTTGTGCTAGTGCGCGGTAATGCAATAACAGTTACGATTGTGGTACAGTGTATAATGTGATTGGACATGAAACGTCTACGCTAGTGGCTGTTCTTGATCTAATAGACCTTCTGAGGTATAGTGTGTGAGCGTAGAGGGTTGGAGGGGTGTGTATTTGTGCGAGGGGGAGAGGGGTGGTGGTAGGTTGGTAGGTAAGTCATGGCAATTACACCTACGATCGTTCAGTGGACAATAATACACTGAAGTATAGTTGGCCAAAGTCCACAATTCTTTACCTGAAGACGGTTCCCTTCCCTGAACCAATCCAGATCCTCTGGTGGCTGATCTTTGGCTGTAGCGTTGCACATCAGGTAGATGCTATCACCCTCGTCCACATAGTTGTCCCCCGTTATCTGGATATCTGAGGCACATAGAATGAAGAGTGCATTAAATTTGCCATTTTAAATTTGATTCAGACATATGTTTGCTTTACTCAGTTGTTAATAAAGTGTGCTCGTTACCAAGTACGCACCAAAATCTAAATATCCCAAAGATCGGAGAGTTGTTAAAAAAAGAAATCTTAACTGCAAAGCAGCAAACTTAGCAGATAACTCTGACTGGGTAGTTGCTAAATAGCTATTGTATAATTTTTGGAAAAAACTCCACCTGTGAGTCTTGCGAACGCATTTTATAATGCAAACATGGAAATGTAGGTTAGTTAAAATTAATTGGAATTAATTAGAAAAAACACACTTACTTGGCGCTCTCGTTTTGGGATCATCTGTAAACAGAGAGAATATTGCATTTCAATAGAAACTTGCGAAAACAGAAAACTATATACAAGGACCAGGCAATGCCAACATTTAACACAAGGCTTTTTTGTACTACAAAGGTAGAATTAAATGCCCTACACATCAGGATAACTTCAAACTTCAAACAAGACATACTAATCTTGTGCATTTCCAACTGTTACACTCGATGTTGTTTTGTTTCTATCAGTAGTTGATTCAGCCCCAATGCTTGAATCCTGACAAGTGTAACTCGGATTCGTTTATCCACGCAACCCGTTCACTCAGCAACAAGGCAGGAGTCGTCGTATGAAGTTTTCCAATTTTATTCAGCGTACATCAACAACTGCATACAATCGCTTTTTCACTTTTCAACTTTCACTTTACAATCCTCTCTCAACTCAAACAGTGCGGTACATATTAGTCTCTCCATACTCGAGAGAACTTTCGAATGATCGAGCGCGACACAATTTTAACCAATCAGAACAAATTTCGTCATCAGTGTCTCACGTCATACAACCATATTTAGGATGGAAGCGTCTCTAGTTACCACTAGAATTATCCACACGCTTTGATCGATAGTAAACAACCAACTGTAGAAAATTCTCAAAATAATATCGACCAACTAAAATTATCAACGTTATACAAAGCTTCTTCTAACAACAACGCAAAATCAAATCAAAGGTAAATACACCCTATTATTGAATGCTTTGCAAAATAAAACGAACAGATCTATCGCTCGCGCGTCCCACTCGCACCACCGCGCGCGTCTTAGACGTAACACCAACTCATAGACTTCAAACAAGACATACTAAACTTGTGTATTTACAACTCATAGATTTCAAGCAAGTCCTGCCATCCCCCTCATATTCCCCTAACCCGCCCATCCAACTCCCCATTCCCCAACCCCATCCTTTCCATCAAACGCAATGTCTGTTCGCAGGCAGATTCTCCCACGGGATGGAACAGACATCACAACGCTATAGTTGTTACATTATACATCTCATCCCTGCATTAATTTACTACGACACACCGGAGGCTTTCTCGGCGAGGCCTCATTAACAATGCCAGGGTAACAGAATTAGGACAACGAAGAAAACAGGTTCACACATTTTCTCGTCAGTTCAAAGAGCTTGGAGGCTTTGCTATTGTCTCAGGAGACTACATTAATCCACTAATCAATGACAATAGGACGAAATTCTCTTCTTTATAATGCATGATCAACACTGTGCACTACGGGAATCAGGTCAGAATCCGAGGGTTCACACATGTGTTACAATAATTGGCAAAACAAAAAATGCATGTACGAACAAGCTGATTATGTTGCCTAAGATTATATATATATAGTCTTAGCTATAATTCAAACACTATCTACTATGTGCGTGCTAGTTTTGTTGCATATATTACAATGAAATTATAAATTGTATTAAGCCTACAACAATTCACTCCCAATCTACCTGTGTGTTCGTTTCTGCATATTCGAGTCCTTTCTAAGATACTGCTTAAAGTTTGTTTTGTGTGTGTGCGTGTGTGTATGTGAGAGAGGGTGGGTGTGTGTTTGTGTGTGTATGTGTGTGAAATGCAGGTGGTCAAGGATGTTTCGTTCTGATGGGAGGAATATTTTGCATTAGTCCTGCATTGTTGGCCATTATAATCATTTACTACAGTGGGTATTGCTGTGCATCAATCGTTCGTTTGCGATTATAATTCAATCATCAGTCAGTCAGTCAGTAGACTTGGATCGCCGTCATCTTAAGCAGCTCAGTACACGGATGAGTGCGCTATATGAACAATGCATTTATACCGCTGAACATTCGCGTTATTGTAAAAGCAAATAAAACACAAGTTGGTCTATGGAAAATCCGAGACTAGACCGGCTGGCAAGGGTTATTCTATTGGGCCGTATTTCAAAACTTCAAAGATTTACCAATGCGTTTCTATTGAATTTCGATTGGAAAATGTTGAAAGGATGATCGCGAATGAACATGTACAGTGTAACACAGTTTTTGCAATACATTTTTCCAGATAGGTGTTTTGCAATGCTGACACTATATTGCCATTCAAAGGGGCTACACTAATAAAGCAACAACCGAGCCTCGCGTGTCAGCCAGTGGCGGTCGGGTACCCCGGGTGGAAATCTTCCACGGGTGGATAAACTGACAACGCGGATCCTCCTTTCTTCACCCAGAGTATGAGGGACTCCTGAGCATAGGTAGGCAACGCCTGTGCTCTTTAGGCGGGCGTCTCAGCGGTTTCTGAAACTGCGTGAGCATTCTTCTCCAACATACAGTCCTCCATCCGTCACGATTATGGCCTCTGCCTTTGAGCTCAGCAGTTTTTTTTTCTCGCGCATGCTTCGTTCCACCCTGTGATTTCAGAAAGAGCAAGCTACGCAGAACGCTTCTGGCATACGTGAGGAAGGAACACTCTAAAATTAAAAGCAAAAAGACACTGGGAATTCTGTTTTCAAGGCCATTATCATTACCTCTCGTTATTATGTGTTGGTGGCGGAGGGAGCCGGGCAGTGATGGCGATGGCTGCAACTGTGATTGCGCTTATATGTATTTAATAATAATAATAACGGATTTTTTATATAGCGGGTACTCCAGCCTATGACCAGACTCACCACGCTTTACATAGTCATTACATATAAATACATGCACCCGATGAAACATCACTTTTGCTACAATACACCAAAAGACGGGACAGTAAAGGTACAGACTATTTACAACTATGTACATAAATTACAAAAAAGACAAAAATATACTATTTACAACTATGTACACAAATGACAAAAAAGACAGACAATAGAATAGCAAAAACCTATTCACAGCTATTTATATGCCCGGTTAGGCCCAGGAAGAAAAACAGTATATTTACAGCCGTTTATACACTTACGGATCAGACATAGACAAAAGATGAGAGAATGGCAGCGGGATACAAATCAATCTGAATAATGCAGTTTGAAGAGGTGAGTTTTGAGGGCCTTTTTGAATGCTTGTGTTGATTGTATGTTGCGGATATGGGAGGGAAGGGAATTCCACTGCTTAGGTGCGGAGTAAGTGAATGCACGTTGGCCGTATGTCTTAGTGCGGGTCACGGGAACCTTGAGTGTGCGAGTGTCAGCAGAAGATCTTAAAGTGCGTGAAGGGGAGTAGACAGACAGTAGATCAGCAAGGTAGGAAGGACAAGAATCTGTGAAGAGGTTGTGACAGAGAACAGAGAGTTTGTACTCTATGCGTGCTTGCACAGGAAGCCAGTGAAGGGAATGTAGTAGAGGTGTGATGTGATCGCGTTTCTTAGCTCGGAATACTAGTCTAGCTGCTGAGTTCTGAACCTTTTGTAGTTTGTCAATGATGTGTTTCGGGGAGCCCGCAAGGAGAGAGTTGCAATAGTCAAGACGAGAAAGGACGAGAGCGCAGACTAGGGTTTTGGTGGGATGGTGGGGGTGGGTGGGATAAGGGGCGGTGGTGATGGTGATGGCTGCAGCTGAGATTGCGCTTATGGATTATTCTTTGTGGTCAATTTTTTTTAAAGAGTTTTAGAGTTTTATTTCAAGACACATGATTTTAACGATCTATACAACGAAAGGCTATACGCCCAGGGGGCTTTTTAGCCAAAAGGGAGGGGGGGGAAATGGGGGGATTGGGGAAATACATGAAACAAGCATGAATGGCAATATAAAACAACTTTCATGTTATGAAAACAACATCCAACAAAAGGACACAAAGAAAGGTATACAAAATTTACACTTCCAGTGTGTAACTCAACATTCCAAAATCCCTTAGTTTCTCCAATAAGTACAGTAATACCCATAGTTAAATAAATAGTCACCTTCTCAATTCATTTACCACAAAAACAAACTATAGCATTCTTAATTCATTATTTATCAACAGACAAACAAACAAAAAACAACACTTTTTATGAGTAGTGCGAGCATGACACAATCGAGAAAAGAACGACGAAACCAGATAAAAAAGATACTATTCGTCAATGTTCGCTGGCGCGATTCAGGTTACCTTTTCATCAAAAGCCTGATAGCCTCAGAACAGCGCAACGCAAGATGAGAGGGACTAGAACGTTGTGCTTACAGGGTGTGTTCTGTTAGATGACATTCACCCGTCTAGTATATGATAGTATAGGATAGGAGCGTCAGAATCTTTAAAGACCGTTTGATTAAAAAAAAGTGTATGCGTTTATAGATTAGGTTTCGGTTTATGTGCTGTCGAGATTTTGGTAATTGATGAGGTTCATTAGGTTGTGTTTCGGTTATTACAATTATAGGGTTGTGGTTAATGACTTTTGTGTGTGTGTGTTTGTTACTCTGTAGTACTGTATACGTACGGGGCATATTTTGACTAAAAACAGTAGCCATAGCCTTTTCTTTTTCTCCTCCACTTTTTGACTAATAGAACAAATGTGCTCTTTCCACATAAAAAGAGCTGATACTCCAGGTGAAAAAAGTCCCTTTTCCTGCCCTACACAGCAGAAAGGCTTTTGGTCTCGCATGAGCAAGACTAAGATCGAGTAATTATGCGGTGCCCTTAAAAAAAAGGGTGGAATCCAGGAAAACCGTTTTGTCATTTTAAACCATATCATCTATCATTATTATTTGCTTATACAGCTGCTAAAAGACAAAGAAAGAAAACACGAAGAAATTGTTTTTTAAACAGACTTAGCTTTTCGTTTCCAGCATTTCTTCTTTCTGTTATTCTTCTCGACCAAATCGGAAAGGTGTTTTCACACACACACACACACACACACACACACACACACACACACACACACACACACACACACATTCACACACACACAAACCACTTAGCAGTTTTTTGCTATTATCCTATCCTATCTTATTCTATCCTATTCCGTAACTCGAAAGTCGTTGGGAAACCACTGATGATCGTTTAACCAGCGTAATCCATCTTTCTCTGTCCTCAGCAACCTTCGTGGCTTCGCTCAGTGTCAAGTCAGACCATTCTTGGATGTTGTTTTCCCACCTCTTTTTCTGTCTCCCTCTTCTTCTGCCCCCTTGCATCGTGCCTTGCAGGATGGTCTTTGCAAGGCCTGATGATCTGGTGACGTGGCCATACCATCGGAGTTTCCATTTTTTCACTACTGTGAGCAGGTCATCCAGCTGTCCAATGGCTTGTGTGGTGGTCTGTCGGACTTCGTCGTGCAGAGTATATGAAATGCCCAGGTCTCTTGTAGCACCTCATATCCAAGCTTTGTATTCTTCGTTGTAGGTCTGTTGTGTGAGTCCATGTTTCGCATGCGTATAGGAAGATGGAGATGACAAGTGAGCGCAGCAGCCTTATCTTGGAGTGTAGACTGGTGGTCCTGTCTTTCCAAATGGGCAGCAATTGTTAATGCGATTTTGGAGAGGACTTTTTGTCGGGACCCATTGTCTGATACAATGGCTCCTAAATATTTGAAGCTATGCAGCGTGTTGATGGACTGACCTTGATGTCCGTGCTGATGCCATTGGTGTTGTTGGTCATCATTTTGGTCTTCTCTGCACTTATTTCCATTCCAAAGGCTCTGAAGGTGGTGTCAGGCCTCTGTACCAGCTGTTCAAGTTCTTGTTCTTCTCCAGCCAATCCATCAATGTCATCCGCAAAACGGAGGTTGGAGATTACTCTACCCCTTATGCTGACTGTGACTTCGTGATCTGCAAGGGCATCGGACATAATGCGCTCCAGAAAGATCTTGAAGAATGTTGTTTTTTGCTAATCTATTACTAATTTTCCGTCTGTCTTTTGTTTATTTTTTTTCATCATGCTCATCTTTTCCTTCCTTACTTTCGTTCCTTCTGCTTCTAATAAATAACAAACAACACCTTGTATTTGGAAACTATTTAAGAGATTGTTTTTCTTCTTCTGTTCTTCAATATTGGCTGGAGGACAATTTGTCTTCTTGCTTCTTCAGTGGAAACAAAAAGAAGATTATTAAAAACAGCTACTTCTCTGTATCTTTTTCAATCGTTCTATCAGTCGTTTCGTTCAATCAGTCATTGTTTCTTTCTTTATGTCTTCTTTGGTTAAAGAAATAATTGAAGGGTTTGTAAAAAGAGTTGTTACTTTGTTACTTTGTTTCTAACAACTCTATTTCTTCTAATCTATTTTGTCGTTGTTCCTGTTCTATTACTTTATTTGGGCTTATTTTCTTAAGAGATGTCGCATACCTATGGCCATTCTAAAACATGTATGTCACTTTTCTCTTTCCTTTTTCTTCTTCCTCCTCCACATTCTTCTTCTTCCTCCTCTTCCTCCTCCTCCTCTTCTTCTTCTTCTTCTTCTTCTTCTTCTTCTTTGCTAAAAGCTTTCTGCGAAACCCATTTATTTAACGTTCTGCTTTCTGTCAGTTATGCCTTGTTGACTCCGCACTTGCCTTCCAGCCAAACGCACCCAAAGCGTCATACAACGAACGACAACGCTGCTCAGGTAGATGTTAGAACACCGATTCTATGTTTTCTTCCTCCACGGTGATCCCCACTTATCCACCCAACCACACACACACCCCTCAAATTCACATACCCCCCCCCCCACACACACACAATCATTTCCTCACCAAACTAAATTTCAGGTACTTGCTAGAAATAACGAAAACATCGAATCTACAGCCAATAATCTCCCACCGCCCCCTTCTCTCCCCCACACGAACATCAACACTCACCCACGCACACATAATTCACACTTCTTCCTCAAACTAAATATTTTGTCCTTCCCTACCATCGCCAGCACTATCTTCCTACATAACCTATTTCTTCTTGATCCTTTCAACAATATATTGCTGCCATGTCACCATAACCGTCATCATCATCATCATCATCATCATCATCATCATCATCATCATCATCATCATCATCATCATCATCATTATCGACGTCGTCATCGTCTTTTAAATATATAATAATCATTCTCGTCGTCATCCACCACCTCCATCATGATCAACAACAACAATAACAATAACAACAACAAAGACGCAGTATCACCTCTAACAAGAAGCGTGACGTGGCGCCTGAGGTGGTGTTTAGAGGAGATCTGGCACTCGTAGACTCCGGCATCCTCCAACCGGAGGTCTCTGATGACCAAGTTCCACTGGGTCGTGCCAGGGGGGTGCTCCACTTCCAGACGTTTGTCGTCCCCAAAGGCCACCAGCCCTATCGTCAGGACCTCGTTGTTGGACACCAGGCGCCAGGACACCTGGAACAGGACAAAACAAAACGGTATCAGCGCTACAACCCGGTGCGCACGCCTCTATGTGTGTGAATGTTACGTGAGCTCGAGATCAATATTGCGAAAACAAACAAAACAAAACAAACCAAAATCAAACACTATCTTTACGCTAAAAGATGACTGCTTGCTTATATTAAGTGTTCTTAAAGCTAAAAAACGAGACCATGCCACCCCTCTACTCCGATCTCTTCATTGGCTCCCTGTTCGATCTCGCATCTTGTACAAGCTCTCAACTATTGTTTTCAAATTCTTCACTGGTTCTGCCCCTTCATACTTTACTGACCTTCTCTCTGTCTACTCTCCTGCAAGACAACTCCGTTCTTCTTCTGATACAAGACTGCTTTCTATCCCCCGTGTTCACTCAAAGACCTATGGTGAACGATCTTTCTCTTTCTCTGCTGCAACTGCCTGGAACTCACTACCGATGCAACTCCGACATGCTCCATCACTTTCTTCCTTCAAGCGCCAATTAAAGACCCACCTTTTTAACATGCAAACTCAGTAATTTTTACTCCTCCTCCCTTCCATCCCCATAATCTTTTACCAAGTAACGTCATCTGTTCATGGATGGTGGCGGCACCGGCTCGGTTCTTGGTATTCATATTATCTTTTGCTTTGCATGGCTATGTTTTTTTTTACTGTAATTATTTAACCATTCGATAAGTGTATACCTGTTCTCTCTCTCTGTGTGTGTGTGTGTGTGTGTGTGATTGCACGTGTGTTGTCAAGCGCGGCGAGCTCGCATTCCTTACCGTTTGCGAGGTACCGCGCGATACAAATGTACTGTATTATTATTATTATTATTATTATTATTATTATTATTATTATTATTATTATTATTATTATTATTATTATTATTATATATTCAAACATTGGCATGCGCGCGCGCCTCTGTGTGTATGTGTGTGTGCGTGTGTGTGTGTGTGTGTGTGTGTTTACTATGTGCGAAATTTGAATCTAAACGTGTGCGGTCGGAGCGTTCAAAAAGTCGTCTGCTAAAGCAGCAAATGGTTTATCTTCCTTACATGGTTTATCTTCCTTACAATACATGCGCTAACGAACACAGCGAAAACGCAGCCGATCGCGACCAACATACTCCAAAGGCATTGTTTGTGAAAGCAACTGACAGTACTGTCGTGTCTGTGATATTGCGTCACGTTTGATAACTCGCGCCGTGGCGTTATCAGGGGGACCAATGTTCTATTAAGCTGCTTACACGCCCAACGGAGAGTTTTCACGGCAATAATGTGGATTATTAGACTCTTCTATAATCAAACTATTTAGTGTACACGTTTACAATGTTGAGGTCACGATCACTTTGAGGTGAGGTCAAGACATCATCAACCATCGGTCTCATTTTCAAAATAAACAATTAGAAAGAACATTTAGAACAAGCACACACAAGGACACTTTTTTCCCATGGGATATAAACATCAAAATCTATCATCTCCAACAGTTGTAATCAAGGCATACTGACACCAATGTATCAGTGGCATAAAGCAAACATTCGTTCCAGAAGATTGCATCCGCCTTTTGTTAAAATGGATCTGCTAAAATAAAGCGCGTGATCTTTCAACATAAAGTGTAGGAAGTACCCTCAATAACCCTGATGTCAACTAAAGTCTTGTATGATGCCTTCTGAACACACTGGAGCTTATTTCTTATGTCGTTCGGGCTACTTAAATCAACATATAAAGGGTCGCAGAATGATCCTAGTAAAACCCTATAATTCCAGAGAGATAACTCTACCATTTTCCCAGATTGCACACAATACGCCACGCACGTTCTTTTCATCAATCAAAGACATTTAAAGTCCTCGGTTTTTCAGGGTCGATAGAAAGAAGAAGAGACAGAGAAAGATCGCTTCCTTAAACATCATACAACTCTTTGAAATGGAGAGAGCTGAAGTTTACCGACCCCTAATCAAGGGCTTTGCTAGCCAACTTCCGTCAAGCCGACACAATAATCCCTTATCGACGTCTAAGCGGGTAAACAATTATTTACTCGCCTTGCATGTTCAGTTCAACGTGTGTAAAGAGATGCTTAACCTGCTTTCTCAGCCACGAAATGAGTTAGCTTCAAAAACAAGTTTATCCTTTTAGGAAATCTTCCCTTTTCCTTGGCGGAATCTTGAGTAAAATTAAACTCATAAAACGTTCACCTGCTGCACTCTTCAACAAAAGAAACTGTTGTAAATTAAATCAATAAAGACAAGAGGGGCCTTCTGATGGAAGATTCTCTGTCAGTCTCAGTTCAAACGCTCTATCTTCTTTGAAGAGTCCCATCTGTTGATATGAAATTCATCTCTTGCTTTGACGTTTAAAGCTTTTACTTCAGAAGATGCTGCGGTCACATAGAAAAGAGAAAACTCATTTTATTACCATATGGCTGAATACGTTTATAAGCCGACTGGAGATGAAAGGGGACAAGACTCGCACGTTTTCGCTGTACTCTTTTGTATAGGTAACTCGTAGTAAAGGTTTTCCCTAACTTTTCTTATGGCAATCTTCATTAGCGTGGTGCCAGCTAAACTACCCAACCACTACCAACCTCCCACCCAGTTTTCTCTCGCTGCCACAGCCAGGTACCCGTTCACATCTGGGTGTGCTGGAGTGTGTTGCTGCGCTGTTTCATTCGTTATGCGGTTTAAGTGGTTGCATCCAATTAATCGTCATTTTGAAAAGTTGGCCTCGATGATACTTAACGCCGGGAAACCACTTTAGCGTGTGTCCTAAATACTTCGCTATTGCGGCACATCAAGGCAATAAAGCTATTTATTTCTGTTTTATGTTTATTTATTTATTTATTTATTTATTTATTTATTATATTTTACAGTGTATTTACGTTTTAAGAGTATTCAGGAATTACTGACACCTTTGAGAAAAAAGAACAACTGTATTCATCTGGACAATTTAATTGCAATAAACATTTTTTGCAGACTTATTCATTCTGTTACAGCTTTTCCACACGCACAGAAACATTTCTTGGACATACACTCCATTTCAGATACCACCCCCCCTCCCCTCACCTCCTCTCTCATCAACCCACATTCCCTTCCCCACCCCGATGTGTTTTAGAAATATTTAAAAACAATAATTTGGATTTAAAGGCATTTGACCTCAGTAAAATAAAACCCAGTTTTCATGCCACTAGCCCTGAAACAGATCTCCTCCGCGTGAATCTCATGGCTCATCAACGCGCATCCCCTGTGAAATGTATAAACTTTAGAACCGTGCCTGAAGGAAGAAATACAACATACAAAACAAAACAAAAAACGTCTGAACAATTCCAAGTCTATCTATGCCTGCATGAAACTGCTGCTACGGATATAGGCCAGTCAGTGAACGTGTCCAAATAACCTTTTCGGCCCAATAAAACGAGTCATCTAATCTAAACAAATTATCGTACGGAATTCTGGCGCCTTTATGATATTAGGGCTTCCACACGGCCCTCTCGGCGCGCTCAGAATCTACGCGTCTCGATGGTATTACTCCGCCGAGCCCTCCCTTTACGTAGCACGCCACTCTGATATACGCACGGGGGTAGCCTTTGTAATCACCCATGCAGCTTCGATGTTGGCAAAATCAATACTGAGGTAAAAGAATACAGCTAAGGTTTTGGGGTTTGGGGTTTGAAGCGAGGGTTTGGGCCAGATACGGTCAGGTGAGGGTCACGGCAAAGCTAGCTTGCGGAAGTTCGCGTCTAAAAATGTTGCTGGAAACAAAACAGGCCTGGGGGGGAACGACAGCGGCGCTAGAGCTACATTTGTTTCACGCAAACATACCCACAGCACGCGTTTGCACTGTTTCTACAGAAAACACAATCAGCGATGCCACGCTTCTTTACCAACACGATGATTTTCAAATGCAATGTTAAAGCCGCCCCCTTGCACATTCTATATATCCTTCTGTCTTTCTTCCTCCTTCCCCACCCCTCTCCCCTCCCATCTTACCACCTCGTTCCGCTTCCTCTAATCTGCAGCAAAAATAGCAAATCAAGCAGTTAAGAGCGTTTCTCCTTTTTCACTACCCCTCCTCTAATTTACTCTCTTTCCATCGCCATTTTGTTAAAGATGGAAGCTAGGGAGAAGAGAGCGGCTATAAGTCAGCACAATTTTCCTTTCATTCGTTGCCAACAGAAGATAAAACCTGCCCACCTTTTGGCCCTGTCAGCGATAAGTTTACGCCATTCCGTGCGCCAGCCCAGCCTGAAGAGCACGGAATCAATTTTCATTATCGACGATTGGATGACAAAATTAAAATCGGAAGCGGCACCTTAGTCTGTCGGGTGATGCTTGAGTGGTTCTGGACTGCTGATGGTCATGCAAGGTTTGTTTTGAGGAGCGATGCATTTTTACCGTTGTTTCACATTTGGCTGACGACTCTAGTTGACCTGCCAGTAAAAGGTGCCACATGCACAAAGGTACTGAAACGAACATCAGTCTGGCAAACTGTCTTTCTGTCTCTCATCCTGGATGTACGCTGTTCTCGGCATTATCGTATTTCTATCGGTCTCTCTAAACGTCTGCCATTATAAATGTCTGTTGGTCTGCTCATTTCCGGTTTTCGATTAGGGGCACAAACTTGACAATAGGCGTCGTAACGTATCCTACCTAGACAGACATTGTTCCCAATGCCGCTTGTAAAGTGTCAGTCTGTCTGTCTATCCATTGTCTGTCTTGTCTTTCCGTCAGCTGCATGTCAATTAAAGTACCTTAACAAAATGTCGCCGTTATTTAACCTGCTACGGCTATCATTGCTATGCCAACAATACAATTATATTTCCATGTACCAAGACAGATATCCACTGTCAGCATACGTCAGCCCGTTCGTCAGTTTGTCTCTCATTTTGTATGTCTTCTATTCCACTGTCAATCTGTGTTTGTGAACGATTGTGGCAGTGACAACCATTCTAAAGTTACCAGGTCAACAACATTCCCCACGCACGAAGCCGGTAGATAGCACAGATCTTTTTTTAACGCTGACACGTACACGCATTACCAGCGCTTTTTCCACTTGTTTGCTGCCAAGAGCCTCCCCCCCTCCCTCACCCACCCACCCCCGTCCCCTCCCTACTCTCCCTCCCTCACCTACCCCCTCCCTGCCAACTCGCATTGACGTACAAGAATTATAATATTCCTCTAATCATGCGAAAATTAGCAAAATAAAGAGGAGAGCAGAGGAATATGAGGAGTTATTAAAAAAACAACCAACTAGGGTTATAGGAGTAAGAGAAACTTTTTTTAAAATTTTATTTACCTTATTGTCCCTTTTTCATAGGGAAATTCTGGGCCGCCTCCCCTGGAAAAAGCGTAGTCGCAGCCTGTGGCGCGCCCAAACCCAACCTACCTAACATTAGTTGTGATTTTGAAATTTTGCTAGGGGAGCAAACCGGAGTACCCGGAGAAAACCCCCGAGACGTTGCCCGAGTCAAAAGTAAATAATATTCGGAGAAACATAACGGCCCGATGCTGGATCGAACCCACACCTGTCAGGCGCCATTGGTTTCTGGCCTGTGGACAAGACAAGTTAGTCCCGCCTTAGCCCACTTGGCCACAACGCTCGCAGCCAAAACGCTGGAATAAAAGAAACACATACAAAACAGAAATGGAGACAGACAGACAGACGGACGGACGGACAGACAGAACTTTGGGAAAACATCTTGCAGGGTCAGCCATCTCGTTCTAGTGTGTTTACCCATGTGATTTTCAATCAGTTCCGTACACAGTCCCACACTTTCCCCAGGATCGATGGAGGAAGTGCTTTTTTCCCCTTTCAGTTCCACAGACATGTCAAAAGGCTGCGGGCTATTAAACTTGTTCCACGATTTAGATACCCACCGGGCTGGCCGGCAAACAAGATGGTGGTTATATACAAATGTGTTGCGAGTGCTGGTGCGATTGTTTTCCTCCTTTAAGATATAACACTTAAGATTAAGATATTCCATATACTCCACGGTTGAGCTATCCGCTGACAGCGTGTGAGCGGGTAGGAGCGAGAAGGAGGGGTAGGGGTCCGGGAGGCAGAGAGATTGAGAGATCACACCCTAAACGAAAGTAGTGCGCGTATTCTTTTCTGGTTTAGGCAGAGAAAAAAAGAAAGGGACAAATAAAATGACAGTAACAACTTTTTTCTCTCTCTCTCTCTCTGAGACTGGCCTGGCAAATGAACACAGGTACTGTCAACTCTAGACAAAGAAGAAGTGGGGATGAGCACGAGTATAATTTATATGGCTGGCGGTGAGACAGAAAAAAAACCAACAGATTCTGCTGTTGCTGCTGCTGCTGATGATGATGATGCATGATCATGATGATGATGATGATGAAGAAGTAGAAGTAGAAGCAGAAGAAGAAGAAGAAGAGGAAGAAGAAGAAGAAGAAGAAGAAGAAGAAGAAGAAGAAGAAGAAGAAGACAAATGAAACTTCTGTATTTTACTTTTATTATGAATTTACTTCTTCTCCTCCTGGAAGTAAAGATGCTACTTTGAGACCGAGATGGAAAAGGCAGAAGAAAAAAAAATAAAGAAAAAACTAAGAGAATTATTACTTTTAAAAGGAAATTTAAAAAAAAAAGAAAGAACCAAAGGCGTATGAAGTAGAATGCCATTGCCAATACTAAATCAATGTGTTTCCGAGATAACGTCTCCAATTTTCCATTCACACACAAAACAATTCTTATTTGACAAAGCATATCTCTATGTTGGCGAACCAGCAATGGTAAACGTACAAATTCAATACGGATGCCGATATTGATACGCTCACAACTCGCATACTATCTAGAATTGTCTTGACATTTTATTTTACAAAAATCATCTTCATCTACCCCAGTGTTAATAAAAAAACAAAAGAGAGCTGGGGTTATTTTGCACTGAAAAAGCGATGAAAGCGGGCCGGGAGATCTCGAATCAGACCTATCAGAAAAATATTGGAAAAAAGGCAAGATTTCTTTTTTTAAAATAACTACATAAAAGTAACTGATAAAACCACTATCACCCAATCCCAACCCTCAAACCCCTTCCCACACACACAGCATCCTCCCATCTCTCTCCCATACAAACACAAACCTTTTTTTTTTCTTTTTTCTTGTCCAGATCTACAGTTTCTTAAACATGATTAACTGATGTGAGCAACAAAATAATACAAACATCGCATACACTATTCCCATGCCCCAACCTTGAACCAAAACATCGAGTAACTCAACATTTGTACACTCCACTGACCCAAAGGACGCGTTCATAAAATTGGAGACACCATGAACGACGTCCATTTAGACTAAATCAAAGATTTCATACACCAATGACTTCAGAGGATTCTTAAAATTAGACAACCTTGAACTCTGTGTCTTAAAGTCTTAAAGCTCAAGTGACTTCGGAAACTTCCAGTAAATCTCTTGTTCCCAAACAGGGACTACTTTCCATTCCAACGATATACCCCTACTATAAATCGCTGTGTTAGCTAGTCGAATACGGACGATCAAACCTCCACCCGCAAAATAAAAACGGAATTCGTTGATAGTGAAAGCACAACACGGAAACGCTTAAACATGATTTAATAATTGCAATCATTTTAACACTTTAACAAATTGTATTAATAATGAGACAAGCGAACAGCCCACTGATAAGCATAAAGAGCTGCTCTCAAGGCGCCGAAGAAAATCAAGAACGAGCCTCAAACCGTATTCTGCGCACCGTTTGATGTCATGTATCATTGAATGACACAGATCGACATGTGTGTGTGTGTGTGTGTGTTTCTGAGCTTCTAATCTGCCTGATTTTGTTGACATATGGGCCAGAAATGAAATCTTCAACTGTGAAAATACATTACCAGTTCTATTTGTACGGGTCCTTTTAACGTGCCCTAAAACGGTACGAGGAAGTGTAACATTAGAGACAACGCAGAAAGTCGACTCCTGTTAAAATAACATCTGATGTCACTAGAAAAAGTAACCGATCCAGGTCGTTTTTGTGAGTAATAAACTAAACTTATAGGACTGACACTGTTACGATTCAGACGCGCACAAGGATCCGATCATTTTTCTTTTGCAAAGAAAGCAACGATCCCGTGTATTTACCTTTGATTTGATTTTGCGCTGTTGTAAGAAGAAGCTTTGTGTAATGTTGACAATTTTCGTCAAGTTGACAAATTTCCAGCAATTAGTCTAGCAATTTTCTTTTTATTCTTTGTACCTAATTTATTTAATTAAGCATTATTAGATTCAATATATATGTGTTATTTATTTATTTATTTATTATTGGATGGAAGGTAGGGAGAGTGCGGGGAGGGGGGTGTAAGGGAATTATTTATTAATTTTCTTTTTCTTATAGTTTGTATATGGGGGGGGGGGGAGAGGGAGTAAGAGCCTGGAGGCCTAACTTCAAAGTTCTGTAAGACGGAAACTGACATTTATAAGACTAGTACTTCGTTCTTCACAGGTGAAGGTGAAATTTTTTTTGTTTTTGTTTTTTTTGTTTTGTTTTTTGTTGTGTGTGTGTTTCTTAATTTCAACTGATTGTTACAAGGGAATGTATGTTGTTAAAAGTGTATGTGTATGTCAGTAGTATGATGATTTATATAGTTTGATTAATTAATTAATTAATTGGGAAAATATCTATGATGTGCGCATGGTAGATTTTGTAAATTGTTTATGTTACATCAGTACAACTTATGTTAATCTGATGAATAAAAATTGATGCAACAAAAACAATTTTTGTGGGTCGATATCGTTGAGAATTTTCTGGAATCACTTGTTTATTATCGATCGAAGCCTCTAGACCGTACGGGTAAAAGCTGGTCGAATCATGCGGATTCGTAAACATTATGTGACGAAAGACAGTGCATAGTTCTGGTGACGAATGTTATTTTAATTGGGTGTTATTGCGCAATGCTGGAATGTTCTAACTTTTTCTCGATTGCAGAGAGGCTACAGAGGTAATGCACTGTCTGCTTGTAAGAATGACCTCTGTAGTGATTGTTGTAGTTTTTTCGGAACGATCTCGTATGCAGTTGTTGTTTGCTGAATAAAGTTGGAAAACTGTATATGATGAATTCTGCCTTGTTGCTGAGTGAACAGGCTGCGTGGATAAACGAATTCGAGTTACACATATCAAGATTCAAGTATCGGGGCTGAATCGAATATCGTGCAACAATCACCGTACCGCAATTCTGCATAGTGTATAACTCGTTATTTTAAAAAAAAAAAAAAAAAGCCAAAAGCTTCAAAGCTTCCTGCAGGAAGCAGAAGTACCGTTTCTTTTCCGCGACTTGTTCTGAATGTTAGGACGGACTTACCCTAGCTTTCGTGACAAGGTCCTGACACCAGTCGCCAGAGACGCAATTTTCCCAATTTACACATTCAGGAACCCACAGCTTGTACCCTCCACACTTTCACCGAGTCAACAATACCCCCTCTCCCCCTCCCCACTCCATCTCACACACATGATCCCCTTACTCTTCATCGCGTACGCTCCCTGGCCTTCCACCCCTGATACCTTTCACTCATTCATCCATCTCGCCTCACATTTAAAATAATTTCGTCTCCCTTCTATTAAATCTCTCTATCCCCCTAGCTCCCTCCCCCCCTCTCTCTCTTTCTTTCTTTCTTTCTTTCTTTCTGAGGAAACGTTGTAAAACGAAGCTTTTACGCTTAAAACCTTTATCCCATGAAATGATCCAATTCAAAAAAGATAATCTCTCTGTCGTTTCTCTCCTTCTCTCTCTCTCTGTGCGCGTCTCTCTCTCTCTCTGTCTCTCTCTCTCTCTCTCTCTCTCTCTCTCTCTCGCTCTCTGCGCGCATCTCTCTAGATCGGATTTCATTACTTCATTTTTAATGAATCAATGCTGTCTGTTTTCACCTAGGGAATTGGCCGGGTTGCTTAGTTGGTAGAGCAACTTGCTAGAAAAAGAACGGTCCCTGGTTCAAATCCCAGATTGGCCAAATTGTGACCGTATTATTTTACCCTTACCATCAACTGTTTCGCTGGTGTCGGAATAATGTCAACAGTGGTTGCCTATACGCCCCAGCGTGGCGTTGATTGATTGATTGTTGCTTTAGGTCCAGCGGACTCTTCCGAGCCAAATCAGGACCGGACAACCCCCAATCCGCATAAAAGATCTGCCGAAACAACCCTAGTGGGAAAATTGAATGCCCTCCACCGACCAGTCACTTTACAATAAAGACATCCCACGCAGGGGACGGCTGAGGCTTTACCCCAACTACTCGAACCCCCGGTTACAAAAACAAAATAGAATACAAACATCATTATAAATCATCAACAAAACACATACATATAAAATGCCTATAGTGTTAAATAATACAATCATAGGAAGCCCTAGTGACCACCCGGCAGAAAGCGTCCAACACTCCCAAGCTGATACAACAGACCTCATACACAAACAAGGAGTCTTGTCCAGGAAGAGTTTTCAAGAAAAAAGGTAGGTCATTGATCTAGCGAAGAAGAAGATAGTATAGCAGAGTGATAGGACAGAGCAGGAATGGGAAAGAGTAAATGAGGAAGACAGCGACAGTGGGAATTTAAAGCACTAAATTTCCATACAGTGGGGATACTATTTATACTGAAAACCCCCGGCACTCCAACGGGGGTACTGTTGCCTCAGTGAATCTGTCTTGCCTACAAAGGAAAGACAGGTTTTCAACTGGGGCTTTCACTTTTCCCTTTATAGGTTTGAACAATCTACAGTGGCAAGATTGCTCATGACCCCAAGGGGTCAGCGTGGCGTGAGTATAATCTACAATTAACCATAACCTTAGGGACGTCCACTCTCTAATTCCATAATATATACATCCCAACTCCTCATCTATGTTTTATCCCTGTAAGCTCATTTAGCAAATCCGGTCCTGCTTCAACAGCAAATCTATACCCACACGTCCTTGTGGTAAAACAGTTTTTATACTTTTCAGCCCACACTGACAGTACAACTTATTCAGAAATGAGATGGTGGTGTAACGTGTGCCAGGAACCACTTGAGAATTCCAATCTTTCACTCGGTCCCTCTGTTGCTTGATTTCAATAATAAGCTTACTATCATCATCATCATCATCATCATCATCATCATCATCATCATCATCATCATCATCATCATCATCATCATCATCATCATCATCACCATCATCATCACCATCATCATCATCCTCCTCCTCCTCCTCCTCATCATCATCATCCTCAACATCATCATCATCTCCATCATCATCATCATCATCATCATCATCATCATCATCATCATCATCATCATCATCATCATCATCATCATCATCATCATCATCATTTCCTCGACTTCTGCAATCGCCGGGGGACCTGAAGAAGTGGACATCCTCCGCCATTGTGTCCTGTTGGCTGCTGCAGACAAGAGGTCTGACATGGTCATCTCCGTCCATTTCCTCTAAAAATATTACTAATTACATCCAGCTTTTAAAAAAATCAAAAAGTACTCCTTTTGTAGCTCGTCTAGTGGTCTGCTTCAGTAGAAAACCAAACAACATTCTACTGAGCAATATGTAAGTAGTGTTTTTCTTGAAGCATGTCTATAGATGATGACAAAATCTCAATCTGGCTGAAGCCCAAAGCAATTATTTTTGGTGCATGAAGAATAATTATTTTGTTGGTAACCACGACGTTTTGGCCTAGAAACAAAACTGGAAAAGGAAGTTCCATAATATTTCAAAATAAAGGCACTACATTTAGCTCGACATTTAATTACACCCTGAAGCAAGGAAACCATCTAAGTACAAACAAAATAACAAAAACATCACATGTATTTCCAGACACCCACACACATTAGCGAAGCTGTAAAAATGAATGTTCGGTTCGGTTCGGCTAACATACGCGTGAAACAGCTGGAAAAAAAATTAACTTAGCATTTTGAGAGAAGTTAAATACGGACGGACTGAGCAACCGACCGACCGAAATACCAACGGACGAATTACCGCAGAATTACTGGCCATAGGTTGAAGTACATGTATACCAAATATCATCAATATCAAAACGTGAAGCGACAAATAACAACACCCCCAGTTGACTAAACTGTGACTGAGTACCTACTCTCTACTCTCTTAAGGGTGGGGAAGGTAAAGCAGCGAAGAAGAGAGATGGGCATCAACCTCATTACGCTGGCCCAAGATAAGTGTGATCTCCAGCATCACGCTCCCCTACGGCCACAAGGCTATGGGACTACCTTTACCCTTTTTTTTAACCATCAATATCACTTCAGTCGGTTTGTTGTTGTTCTTTTTTTTAGATAGCGAGCGAAACGAATTTACCAAAACACTAAATGCAGCGACCTCGATTTTTAATGTACAGCAAACGCGATGGGACAGAACAATAGTCATTAACCCTGGTAATGTATGCTTCTATGAAGTTTGAACAAAATCAGTTCAATGTTTCTTGAGAAACGACGTACAACGGAACAACTGATTGACCGGCTGATGCATGAACAGATGGAGGGGCGGACGTTTTGTCCCTTTTGGATTCCCGACTGTATCAAAGTAATTTCCAAATAAACCTGAAAATGAAATGTAAAAAAACAACTGAAGGATTGAAACAAACAAACAAAAACCATTTAAATATTATTTTGACCGCATTTCAAACATTACCCACAGAGCGCGTTCCCTCCTTCTCTGCAACCCATTAAAAAAAACAAAAACTTCCAATACCTTAAATCATCTCTCTCTTGGTATCTTATTTTATCTCTCTCTCTCTCTCTCTCTCTCTCTCTCTCTCTCTCTCAGGAGAGAAAGATAAGATACCAAGCAATTTTAATTAACAAGGGTGAAAAGAGTAAGCACTGAGTGTGCTTTTTTACAACGTTCCCTTGGGGCTTCTAAAAATAGCAGTTAATATAACAAAATAACTTCATAACAATAACATCCAAATGTAACAATACAATCAAGATCTGCGCGCACACATACACAAACACACACACATACACTCACACAATTTATGTAAAAACAATCAAATGAAAGTTATGAATGTAGAACTTTTTCTAAGTAGCTAATTAACTAATTTTATGTGCTGTAAAAGATGGTTTCTAAAGGATGCGTATTTAGTGACTGCAGTGCGGAGAACTTCTGGAAAGTTATTCCATAAAGTGCAGCCTGAATGTGACAAAGAGAGAGAGAGAGAGAGAGAGAGAGAGAGAGAGAGAGAGAGAGAGAGAGAGAGAGAGAGAGAGAGAGAGAGAGAGAGAGAGAGAGAGACAGACAGACAGACAGACAGACAGACAGAGACAGAGACAGAGACAGAGACAGAGACAGAGACAGAGACACAGACAGAGACAGAGACAGAGAGAGATTTCCTGAGCGCACTTCTAAAACGCCTCACAGAACACATCGCTCTGCTTGTCTTCCATGTAACAAAATCCTCAGCATTGAAACACAAATAGAAGCAGTTTACACAATAAATAGAGTTTTGTTTAAATGCGTCTTTAAGATGAGAATAAAAGGCAAAACCGCCAGACAGCTAGCACTGAAACCAAAACGGAAACACCTTGCGTAAGAAAACAATTTATCTCTCTTAAAAAAGCGTTATATAATTAAAATAGATAGGAAACAGCCTGAAACAACAATATGTTAACTGAAGTCAAGCCTTTTCCCTCCTGAATTCCCGTAGATACTAAACAGAAACGGCTTCATTCAGAAATATAAATTAATACAGAGAAATATTTAAAATAAATTAATAGGAAACTACCTCAAGCAAAATACAACAACAACAACAGCACTTTGACAGAAGCCTAAATGGTGAAACCCTCCTAACGACGGCAAACTCAAAATAGGGACAGTTTGTATGTCACGACCCACACTCAGTTTGAACTTTATATTGTTGTTTGTAGATAGGTGGTCTTCTCGCAAGTGCCTATGAATCATCGTTTTGTGTGCCTTTGAATAAGCCGGGACAAAAGTAAATGAAAAGTGTGACGTAACTTATTGTCGTAGAAAAGAGGAAATGACGAAAGAAAAAGAAGACAGGTATTTGGTCGTTACATGGAGGTCCCAGGAACAGTGAATCTAGGAGCAGTGTGTTGAATCGTTTTTCGTCCCTGCTAATCCTTTATCCGTCAACTGTACGCTTAAGGAAATACGTACGTGATATCCTCACGTAGCGGTGCCCTACGACAAGAACTTGAGTTTTCACCAGAAGTCGTTTGAGAACGATGAGGGAGAAAGAGTTCGACCTTGAAACTGGTGCAAGTTCGACTGTTTGTTTTAGTCAATGAAGATCGAGACGACTAGTAGACCTGACCGTTGACCTACCTGTACCAAAAGGAATGCTGCGGATGAAGAGACGTATCCGACCTTAGCCGCATCACCGTATCCACGGGTAGTTGAGTAAGTGTGGACTTGGGTGTTTTCACTGGCTAGTCGGGTGTCTCTTTGTTGTCATTTATTTCTGTGGTCCGTATTTTGTCGTGTCATTGTTGGTTATCATTATGTTGTGGGGCTAAAATATTATGGGGAAGTATTATACTCGAATAAGTGATACCATATTTATTACAATCATTATTCTTCCAAGCATACAAAACATTCAAGGTTGCAGTCATTCATTCATACATGCGTTAGATTTACATTTGTGATTGTTACAATACAAGAGTTAGCGATTATTATTATTAAGGAAAATGGTTGAGTTTTCAATTGCATCAGGAAGCATGTATAAATTGTTACTCAAATTCTTAGAAGATTTTGTATGGGTTATGTTGCAGTGTACCTTTCGCTTTTTGCCTTTGGTTTCATCTTCAACTTCGATTTTACCTTCAACTTCAACTTTAACTTCGACCTTGTTTTTGGTTTTACCATCACTTTTCACCGATTGTATTATAATAGACTTTTTGCCAGTGAACTTTTTGCCTTCGCTTCTTCACCACAGACTTTGAAATATTGGATGACCACGGCGGATGCATCTAATCGTAGCAGCTACAGTCCCAGTGACATTCGAGGTGTATGCACTTATCGATTACATCTAGTGCATTGACAATTTTTAGTTTATTTGCCTACTGTGTTCCCGGGACATATATACATTTCACTCCTGCGTTGAGCGAGTTCATGCTCTAGTGTCTTCGGGACGTTTTTGTTATTATGCAATTTCGTATTGCAAAGGTTTGATCGCAGGAGTGTGATATGTATTTGTAAAACGGGACTTGTGAACTGAAATCGTTATAACAGTAGTAGCAACAAATTTGTAAACAGTGCATAGGTTGTGTGCGAACAATGAGTGAACAGTAGAAAAGGAAAACAAAGGGACTGAACGAGAATACTGTGTAGAACCATTTAATTTATTTAAAACAAAGAACATTTCATTCTGTCGTTTGATTTTATCACCTTTATAAATTTTAGTTATTCAATTACCACTCCATGTTATGTTCATGTGAATAAATTGTTGTTTTATTTTGCCAACGTAATACTTGTCTCTATCTATTCATCCGTTGTTCACGTATGGTTGCATACACTGCTCAGAGTTCCCCTTTATGGTAAGAGAAACGAAGGACCGTAAGGGGGGGCTTTGACATTGTACAAATAAATACAACTTTTGAAAATAGGAAGGCTGTCACTTCACATTATACATTTAATTGAAGCTCTCATCTCTTTGGCCTTCTGCACCATGGTAAACGCAAAATGCAAATAATGTAAACAAGAATTATCCCTTTCGAATACAAGCAAGCAGCAACAGCCTCAGAACAAAAATAAAATGTAAATTCATTAAAAGCTCGTGTCATGACCTTCAGAATGGCAGCAATACGAAAATAGGATCCCTTTGCACATAAAAAAATGGTTAATTTAGAGCCTTTAAACCTTTAAATAAAAGCAACGCGAAAACCACCAACAAAATCTTTAAAATTGAAACCCATCTTGTGATCTTCCGAACGACAGCAACTCAAAAGAGAAAGATACAAATTAAATGAAAAGAACTTGAAATAATACATAAAATGCAACAACCTCCACACACAAACACACAGACACACCTACACACACACACCCACACACACAGAGAAATCAATTAAAACTCATCTTGCCGACAGCTGCTAGATAGATTAATGAAAAGGCCCTTTTCCACAAATTCCCTTGATGACTCTTTCCCGCGGAAGACCTAATTGCAATTCACGGTTGTGATGTAACAAGCTCTTTTTCTTTTCTTCTTTTATTGGCCGTGAACAGCTGCTCTGTCTATCAGTGTCAGATGCTGAATTGTCCGAGGGACAAAAAAATAGGAAAACAGGACAGAACGTGTTTGATCAGAATACAGATGGTATTTTAAACTCTGAACGTTCTAAGATACAGTTCTTACGGATATTAAGGAAACAAGGTGGCATGCCCTTCAAAATGTACTTAAACACTCATAAACGTAGCTCCACAATAAGCATTTTTTAATTGTTAATTTTCTTAATGATGTTGTGACTCGGCTTTACCCTTTTTAAGCAAAGGGACAAAACATACAATGATTCCCCACTTATCTGAACTAACCTGCAAGCAAATAATTATCAAACTCGGACTGAGCCTATTTTTAGATACGGCGCAAAGCGTGTTTAGAAAATGGTGAAACACAATGACCTGGAACTTTGAAAAAGTAAAGATACGAATGATCCAACATGCTCAGCAGTAAGGAATCCACAAAGTAAATATGATGAACAACAACACTGGATGCTATATATGCGCTTTTCCCCAACCAGCAATCAGGCTCAAAGCGCGGTGATCTGTACCAACGTGTAACTGTAGATTATAGTCACACGACACCGAAGCGTATAGGCGACTACTGGTCACATTATTCTGACACCAGCGAACCAGTTGATGGTAAGGGGAAAATAATATGGTCGCACATTGGCCAATCCGGGATTCGAACCAGGTACCTTTCGGTTACTAGTAAGACGCTCTACCAACTGAGCTACCCGGCCCCTCAAATCTGTACCAACCTACACGCTCACATGCTTTATACACACACAAACACACATCCATAACTCAAACATGTGGTGTAAAGGCAGGGAGATCGCTATTAGAAAACTGAAAGAAAATCGAATTTTTATTTCAAAATGTTTTTATTTTATTTTAAATTGACTGCATCCGATACCATTATTGAAGGGACAGAAGAAAATGGATTACTCGGAGAAAACCCTCGGTGACCTCAATAGTCTCGTATCTAAGTCACAAACGTTCGCCCCTTGCGGGAATCGAACTCGCGACCTTCAGCATAGGAAACCGGCGACTAATCCAGTTGCGCCACGAGGTTGTTATTCTTGAAATAAAGCAAAAGGTGTGTTTTGAACGAAACAAGTGAAATTAATTCGGAGCCACGAAACAACCTACTGATCAAAAGCCGGGCTCCTACTAAAAAATGGCATTTGATTTGAAGTACATGTATACAAACATCAACACAATCACTTCAACCCCCGTTGGGGTGCCGGGGGTTTCAGTATAAATAGTATCCCCACTTTCTGGAAATTTAGTGCTTTAAATTCCCACTGTCGCTGTCTTCCTCATTTACTCTTTCCCATTCCTGCTCTGTCCTATCACTCTGCTATACTATCTTCTTCTTCGCTAGATCAATGACCTACCTTTTTTCTTGAAAACTCTTCCTGGACAAGACTCCTTGTTTGTGTATGAGGTCTGTTGGATCAGCTTGGGAGTGTTGGACGCTTTCTGCCGGGTGGTCACTAGGGCTTCCTATGATGTTATTATTTAGCAATATAGGCATTTTATATGTATATGTTTTGTTGATAATTTATACTGATGTTTGTATTCTATTTTGTTTTTGTAACCGGGGGTTCGAGTAGTTGGGGTAAAGCCTCAGCCGTCCCCTGCGTGGGATGTCTTTATTGTAAAGTGACTGGCCGGTGGAGGGCGTTCAATTTTCCCACTAGGGTTGTTTCAGCAGATCTTTTATGCGGATCGGGGGTTGTCCGGTCCTGATTTGGCTCGGAAGAGTCCGCTGGACCTAAAGCAACAATCAATCAATCAATCAATCAATCACTTCAGCCGTTTTTGAGATATTGAGCAAAATGTGTTTAGCAACAAAATGACTCCAATGATTGTCACCTTTGCGGTAGAGCAAGCATAGGGCGCAGGAGGCAGACGACTAACCTAGGTTATGTTCCCTTTATTATTATTATTATTTATTATTTAATCACTTTTATATAGCGCTTTTCCAGCTCAAGAGCTGCTCAAGGCGCTGGCCGATGCAGGATCTAACTCAAGCCGCCCGAGGCGCCAACTTGCAGCCTTTGGGCGCATCGTAATAACGCTCCAGACAACTGAGCACAATCTTGGGCAGCCAAGGATGGGGGAGAAGGACCTAGGTGCATGCTGGGTGTGTTCTTGTCACCGGCACTCACCCGTCTAGGACAGGATCGTCAGGATCTTTAAAAGTCCGTTATGATGGAATGTATGCGACACAGATTAGACCTCGGTTTATACTCTCATCCGAAAGAGTAGGAAACGGGAGTAAAGTGTCTTTCCCAAGAACACAACACAATGCCTCGGCCTGGGCTCGAACCTGGGACCTTCAGATCCGCAAGCCAAAGCTCTAACATTAGGCCACCGTCAAAGTGTATTTAATGGTTCTTCAAATATATCTTCCAACGAACCGACCGACAGACGCAGACTGACATTTTGGCTCGTTCTGAATCTTCCCCCCCCTCCCACCTCCTCGACTATTTCAAAGTATTTCCAGTTAAGTCTAAAAATACAAAAAGTGGTGTGTGTGTGTGTGTGTGTGGGCGTGTGTGTGTGTGAGAGAGAGAGAGAGAGAGAGAGAGAGAGAGTGTGTGTGTTTGAATGCAGAGCATGTTTGGTAAGGTCATGGATGGAATTGTAAAGTGTGACTCTAAACAGCACGCTAGAACCAAGAAGAGGCAGTTAGTCCAGGACACTCATTTTAATTACAGTTGATTCTTTTTTTTCTTCTTCAAAGCAGACCCCGAAAGGAAATGTTGGTGGACAGGGCGAAATTCAAGATTCAAGAATACTTTATTATATCAAACAGAGAAATTAAGACATGCTTCGCTGACAGTACTAAATCAAACTGCAACAAATGTATCAGAAAAGTCAATTGCAAACAATCACCAATTGATAAGGTGAATAAATGCATAGTCTATAAAAAAAAAAAAAAAGCCACAGACAACAATGAAGTAAAATAAAAGTACACCCACTTTAAAAGTTGGAAATAAAAAAAATTATGACAGTCCCACACGCACACACAAACACAGACCCTCACACGCATACACACTCTTATTAAATTTCACTAACTGCTGCACTAATATCTCTGCCAACATCACCATATACAAATATACTTTGTGAATTTAAAGATGACATATTCAGATATTAGCAACCTGTCATGGGACAACACCAGCATGTCCATCATCAAAAAAAGTGCCAGCCGCGCCTCTACCTTTTGAAACAGCTCAAGAGGCTCGGACTTCACATGATACTCGCGCACTTCTATCACATCTATCGCGCTGTGATAGAGAGTATTCTGTGCTTCGACATCCCAGTCTAGTTTAAAGGCGGCACTTCGGGCAAGAAGTTTTAACTTCAAAATTTGTAAAACGCGCGGCTAAAATCATTGGTTGCTATTTACCATCCCTCTCATCTATAGACAGCACGCGTTTGGTTAGAAGGGCCAGCAACGTCAATGGCGATCCATCTCATCCGGCCAGCCACCTGTTCGAACTCCTCCAGTCAGGCAAACGCTTCAGAGCATTAACAGTTAGAACCAGTCGGTTTAGACACAGCTTCTTTCCCGAGGCTGCATTCTCAGTACCAGTTACCTCAGTTGTTCACAGAGCATGAGTTTTGCAAAATGTCTTGATGTTTTAATATACATTATATAAATGATGTTTATGCCTCAATTTATATGCCCATGTAGAATTGTGTACGAGACGAGAGAGAGAGAGTGTGCGTGTGTGTGTGTGAGTATGTTTGTGTGTTTGGGGGTGTGTGTTTGCGTGTGTGTGTGTGTGTGTGTGTGTTTGTGAGCGTGCTTGGAATAATTTTTAAAACTACTTTTTATCTTAGATCATTCAATGTCCAGTGGAAGCACGTTTGCTATTGTAGAGTGACTGACTGTTTTACCGCATCACCAAAAACAAAACCATATGTATTTCGAATTCATTGGGTAATAAAGTTTCTTGACCTGCCAATAGTTGTAAAGCAGAACTTGTTCATTAGTACAGATTAAATTTCAAATAGTATTTTTAAGGGATTTTTGAAGCTCGAAAAAATACTTGTTTATTTAGGAAACACAATTTTTTCCCCAGTAATATTTTGTTACGGTTCCAACACAGACATATTTGTTTACAAACCCGATCGATTTACAAAGCGTATGTGTAGTAGTTCTTAAAATCACGTTTATCTCCAGCATGCAGAATAAATTTTAAAGGATTATTTCCATTTGGAGCAGGACACAGATTAAAAGTTTAAATTGTTTCCAAAAGTTCGGAATCAAAGGTTTATGAAGATAAAGCATGTATTTTTTTATCATAACATTTTTAAACCGCAGTTTTGAAGCCAAAAAGATGGAAGCACATAAAATAATATTTGAAATTGCATAAATGTATAGCATCTTAGTAACAAGCACAACAACATTTAAAAGCTAAGGCGTATACATTTTTGCTGCATTGCAGTATGCATGCAAAACAAAAGCGTCCTGAACAAAAGATAAAATGTGTGACACCAAATCGAAGAGAGAAACGTCATAAAAAAACAAAGCTACACGAAAACCAAGGAAGACGACCGACGATTACTATTGTGACGCAATGGGAGGCGACTGGTTCAAGCTTGGGAGAGAGATTTTCTACCTTCTATTTGTTGGTTAGACTAGCCTTGAGTGGCTCCTGCTGTGCCGAATCCTTTGGAGTGGCCATTGGTTATGCAGGACAAAGCGACACGACATTTGTTCTCACCGTCTTCTGCTTGTGGTGGTGAGCAGGACTACATTGTCGGCAGGCATTTTATGCAAGTCAGTGGCAGTGACTTTGCAGAGAGTGTCGTGGCACTAGTAGCCGGCAAACCGGTTTACTATCAGATCGCTTCCACGCCTTGCAGGGCAACAATTGAAATGTCTCTCTTATGAGGGATAGACGAAATAACAGTAAGGAGTCGGGCCGTGTTTTCACGGTTGTGGTCGAGAGACGGCAGTCTAATACTCCGCTCGGCTACTCTATCAGACCTGTGCACATCTACGGATTTTCCGTATTTTCTCCGATTTTCATGAGCAGAATACGGATTACTTATTAAAATTCCGAAATTCCGATTTTTTAACGTAAATTTTTTTTTTTACATTTTTTTTTTGTTTTTAAGATGTTTTTGACTAGTTGTGCTTAAAAGACGTTTTTCGAACCGGAAGCGCGCGTTTGTTTCTAGTTCGTTCAGCATTTGTGTGGTTGCAACTTCATACTTGTGATTAAAAAAATTATGGAGCCAGCTTTGACAATGGTAGATTTCTATTATATAATGAATATATACAAAAAGACATTATTTATTCAAATTTTTCGACTTTTTCCAGTTGTATTAATGCAGTTAAAAAGTATGTAACCAAGTTAAAATCATTATTAATCTGTCCAGCCATACATTTTGTTAAATAAAATATTGTCCTAATTTGTATATTTTGATACTCTGCTAATAAAGGTTTTGTTAAACAAAACAAAAAAGTAACAGTGTTGATGTTTTAGCTTGGCTTGAATAGATTGTAATTCCCATTCTACTGCCTCGTAGTGTTTCAGTTTGTGTGCTTTGTGAGCAGAATTATGTCTTGAACTGTCGTTACAGCTTGCTACTGAAAATTTTTAAAAACTACTGAAATTTGGTTTGTTTGCTACTGATGAGCATTTTGAGTGTGCACAGGTCTGCACTATATACAGCTGAACGGGTAGGAAAAGGAGAGAAAGAGACAAGGGGAGTAAGGTCGAGAGAGAAACCTATCGCGGCTTTAGGTGGGTGAGGTAGGGTGTGTGATTATCTCCTCTTTTGAATTACGCACATGCTAGTATTGTTGTCTGCTCTATTGTCATTAAAAAACATCTACTGCAAAAATTAAATTGAAATAGCAATCTGCATAGACTGAATGAAATACGGCAAACTCGGACAACGACAAAGAATCACGGACGCTCTAGTGTAAACCAATCATCGTAACAATAGCACAAACTCGTCACATCAGTTCCACTGAACATTTGCCATCACAATCTGTCACTAGTGTCAAACATTCTTCAGCCTGATGGAGTGTGCGGGACAAAATCCACAGGTCTAGACAGCTTTTTTCTGGTATGGTAATTCGATTTCCTTTCTTCCCATCCCAATATTTCACGGCTGATTTGGTTGGGACGGTACCAGAAACACAGGCAAACTTGAGTATATTCTGAAGGGGAAAAACACTCCATAGGCCCAGATAACGTGTTTGCTTGCAAAAAATGACAAATCATGCTTTCAGAAGTGTTAAAATGTTCAAAGACTCCCACGCCTGTGATTAAGTCAGCAACAGACCTATGCTCGGTCAGTTTCAAGGCCATCATTGCTCTTCATCTGCCAAATGTCATGTGATGACATGATGGACGATATTTGAGGATTCGTGAGTCAGTGTTGAAATGGGGTTTTAAAGTGACACTTCCATGCGAGAACTTCTAAAAGGTCATGCGAGCAGCGTTGTCTGTTTATGACTCATCGAAATGTTACAACACCAGAACTGCGTTTTACACACATAGTCCAAGCCCAGAATGCAGCAAAATGTTTAATTTTGCTTTTTTGGGTATCCAAAATAATTTTTACTGCATCGGAAAGATAATAATGTACTCTATCACATATCCAAAATGTAAAAAAAAAAAATATCGCAAAACAAAGTTATTGAGCATTTATTATCTAGCCGTGTACTATGGCATTCCGTTTAGTTATTGCTTGCTTTGTAAGGCCAAAAACTAGTATGGCAGATTACTGACAAATCAGCTTCCCCCCCCCCCCACCACCACCAAATTTGATGTCCATGATATTTAAGACCTACTATTTCAAAAAAGCCTGGTAGCCATAAAAAAAATGGCGGCCATTTTCAAGATGGCCGGCATGCCGATAAAACTCTTGTTCTACAATATGAAGTATACGACCAAGATTTCGACCTACAAGCGCCACATTTGGTATACATGATACTTAAGACCTACTCTTTTAGAAAAGCTCAGTGGCCGTTAACAGAAAAAATATGGCGGACATTTTTCAAGATGTCCGCCATGCCGACAACACTTTTGTTCTACAATAATTATGGAGTATGAGATCAAGATTTCGACCTACAAGCACCAAATTTGGTCTACACGCTACTTAAGACCTACTCTTTTACAAACGCCCGGTAGCCATTACCAGAAACAATATGGCGGCCATTTTTAATGATGGCCGCCATGCTGATTACACTCTTGGTCTACAATATAAAGTATGAGAAGATTTTCTCCTAAAGCACCAAATTTGGTATGTCTGATATTTAAAATATTTTCTTTTAGAAAAGCTCGGTAGCCATTAAAAAGAAACAATATGGCGGCCATTTTCAAGATGGCCATAATGCCGATTATACTCTTGTACTATACTATGAAGTATTAGACGAAGATTTTGCCTTACAAGCACCAAATTTGGTATACCTGTGACTTAAGACCTGTTTTTTTTAAAAATCCCAGTAGTTATTACAAAAAGAAATATGGTGACCATTTTTCAAGATGGCCACCATGCTGATTACACTCCTAGTCTATAATAAAAACTACGTAATTAATAAAGAAATAATAGTATATACATTAAACAAACACATTTTTTTAAATAAATTAAGTGATGGAAGTAACATTCTTATGCATTGTTTGTAATCTGAAGAAGAGCATAGCTCGAAAATTCATTTGTCTTATATTATTGTATAATTAAAAGTATCTTTGATATTTTTGTTGTGTTCATGACTTTTACTAAAGAATCTATTCTTTAGGTTATCGAAATCGCTCTATACAAATAATTAATTGTTTGCAGTCTTGCTTCCATTCTTTATATAGAATTATTTATAGCCCTAAATACTATGGTTTTGGCCTTAAAATGCAAACTATCAATTGTTTTACAAACGGAATGCCATAGCCATGCTGTGCTTGAATCAGCACTAGAAAACGTTTCATTACACGAAAACAAAAACATAATGCAGTGCTGGTGATAGAGCCAGACTGTTAGATCTCAACGCTATTGTCACTCATGTCTTCTTCCATTTCTTCTTCCTCTTCCTTTTTCTCTTCTTCTTCCTCTTATTCTTCCTTTTCTGTGTACTTCATGACGTTTAAGCAGATTTCACCTCGGCATTCTCCACATCCAACAGTGCAGACCAATCCATGTCGTCGGCATGAATACCTGGTTGACGCACAGTCAGTTCTGCAATTGCAACGCACAAGGTTTAGAAGATGGTCTGGTGCACTGGTTCCTCTCTTGCTACAAAACTCCAGCAACCTACCCTTGAATTCTAATGTTCTTATAGGTGTCAGTTGATAATGATCATCCTTTGATCCTTTTTTTCCCTTTGCTTCCATTGTCACAAAACAATCACTTTGGACCCAAAACCACTGGTGCCAGAAGCTATGTTCAGTCCAGACAACCTGTGTTTTCGAGGTGATGGTGACTGATTCAGCTTGCTCATACCTTTTTTCACATGGTGCTTGATTGTGAATGTTTGTCTGCAAACAGCATGTACAAGATCTCCAAGAACTGCGTGTATGTATACTTTCCTCTGTTTACTAGCTTTTTTTTTAATAGAACACACCCTTTTTGTATTAGCGTACGAACAGGGTCAAACGCGCGATGAAAAGTAGCGATGCTTTGCATCGATACTATTCTCATAAGGATCCATCCGTTTAGGAAAGTATCGCTACTTTTCTCAAAAGGATCGCACATTTTCTCAAATGGAACGCCAATTGCGAAAGTATCGATGCTTTCTGAAAAGTATCGATGCTTTGCATCGATACTTTTTAAAAAGTATCGATACTTTGCATCGATACTTTAGCTCGAGCAGTTTCATCGCGCAGTTCCGAAGTTTACCGAGGCGAAACACACTGTTTCTACAAAACTGAAATCGGTCAAGCTAATGAAATAATATACATGTATTATGTAACATTCCACCAATTGTCCTTTGCAGAGCAAATTAATTAATAAATATAATTTTTCCAAATAGCTAAATTTAAGAATTACTATTAGTTAATAAATAATGTGTTCCGCTTTAGTTCCGATCAAACTTTTGGAAAATTTGCATACTGTGTATTCGGAAAAATTCGGAAATGCGCGATGAAAAGGATCGATCCTTTCGTAACGGAGCGATGCAAAGTAGCGATACTTTTCAAAAAGTATCTATGCAAACACAGGCGGCGGAAGCGGGGGGGCAAGGGGGGCACTGGCCCCCCCAAGAAAAATATTGGGGGGGCAAACCTATACATTTGCCCCCCCAATATTCAGCCCCTCAAAAAACATTATTTGGAGGTTCAAACCAATATTTTCCCCCTTTCTCTGGACTGATGCAAGTTAACAATACTTGTGCTGAGACCATTTTCAAAGCACTGAAGGACTGCTTGATCAGACTTGACTTGCCAGTGCAAAACTGCAGGGGCCAGGCCTACGACGGGGCGAGTAATTTTCAGGGTCATGTGTCAGGAGTTGCAAAAAGATTCAAAGATGAGATCTTTGCTGTGACTGAAGAGCTGGCGGCAGTTCTTCAAAGAAAATAAACGACTTGTGATGACGCAGTAAACGCTGCTGACATTTTGTCTGAGAACACTTGAAGGCATGCGGCATGAAGATTGTTATGAGACATTTTTTGCTGACATCACAACGAAAGCTGCAAATTTGTGCGATGAGCCCTGCGTTCCTAGACAGAAACAGCCTTCACGAAGACTGGACGATGGCTCACAGGGTCACAGCTACTCTTGTCCATCTGCTTACTACAGACAGCAATACTGTGAGGCCATTGACAACATCAAGGAACATTTAAAGAGCCGGTTTGATCAAATAGCTCTCGACTTACCAAGGAAAATTGAAGTTCTTCTAAGTGATGGAGCAGCAGGGAAGAGGCCAGAAATTCCTCAAGAAATCAAAGATACATATTCCGCTGACATCGACTTGGAAAGACTCAAAACTCAGCTAGAACTCCTCCCACATGCACTGGGTGACACCAGGAAGGCGGCTAACTCTAGGATCACCATCTTCCAAGCACTGCCGGATGAACTGAAAGCTTCTGACACTGTTCGACGGATGCTGAGTGAAGTGGATAAACTTCTCAGACTGTATTTCACCATCCCAACCACAACTGCAACGGCTGAACGCAGTTTTTTTTTTAGCCCTAAAGCGGGTAAAAACATACCTTCGGGCAACGATGACGCAGGAGCGTCTAAATAATAAATTGTCTTATAATGCATGTTTTCAAAGACAAAGTAGATCAACTAGACCTAGCGCAAACTGCTTACGAATTTATCAATAGAAATGAACGCCGTAAGGCATACTTTGGAAAATTAACGGTGTAATTTCCCATGCAAATGACATGACTGCTGTTTTTTACTGTGATGGATCAACATTGTCAGGTCAGTTTCTCTCCCTGTCTCTACCCTCTCCCTCCCCCTCTCTTATATGCACAGTTGTAGAAATATATGATATATCTTTTTTTCTCTCTCTCACATAGTGTCTATGAAAATAGTTCAAATTATTTGGAGTAAATGTCCAGGGCCGGACCCGGGAGAATATTTCAAGATTAGCATTGCCATTCCTTTCTTGGAACACCTGTCAACCGAATTGGACTCGAGGTTCAAAAATGCTGGCCTAGCAGTTGATGGTCTCTGTCTGGTGCCAAGCACTTTAATAGACAACCAGGATGGTTTCATGCAGGTTCCAGAAGGGGTGAAGACACTGGCAATGTTGTGGGAGTCTGACCTACCAGATAACGCTACCCTTGATGCAGAATACCAACGGTGGGTTTGCAAATGGCGAAGTGCTGCTGAGAATGCGACAGCTATCATCCCATCCACGGCATCAGAAGCACTGAAACATTGGGACAGGGATTTTTATCCCAACCTGTTCATCATGCTAAAGAACCTTTGCACCCTGCCTGTCACTACTGCCGAGTGTGAGTGTTCAAACAGTCAGTTGCGCAACCTGAAAAACTACCTGCGCTCTACAATGGGGCAACAGAGACTAAATGGACTTGCTTTACTGAAAGTGCACAGGGATGTTGATATTGACTTCAAAGAGGCAGTTAACTGTTTTGCCAGAAGATACAATTCACAATTGGTACTAATGCCGAGGAACCTAGTGCAGCAAGACTGAATTAAGTGAAAGCAGGGCGGTGATGTTCATAAACTACAAGGTAAAGCTTTATACCGTTAACGATCAACAAAAAGTAGTGAATAATAATAGTAAACAAAACATCTCTGCTAATAAATAAATGTTTGTGTGAGTGCGTGTGGGTTTTTTTTTTGGTTTTCATTTTTTTATAAGGGAGGGGCAGAGGATAATTTGTGTACCCCAGAGTTTGTCAGTTCAATTGTTCCAAAAGCTCAAAGTCCCAAACCATCACAGATGGCTTTTTCAAGGTTCAGATTGCACCAGATTGCACCATTTTGCATCCTTGAAAAAAAAAATTTCCGGGGGAGCATGCCCCCGGACCCCCCTAGAAGGCTCGGCGCTTCGCGCCTTCGCTGAATCTGTAAACCCCCCCCCCCCCCTCGACTTTTCCCAGGTCCGGCCCTGATGTCAGTGAATAAAATGTGTGTGTGCCCCCCCAATCCTGAACAGCTTCCGCCGCCTGTGGTTGCGCATCGCTACTTTTCATCGCGCGTTTGACCCTGTTCGTACGCCATACAGGGCAGCGACCACAGCAAGCAGCAAGCAGCAAGCGGAGAGCGTCTGCTAGTGACCTATTTAGCCATAACTGAAAACCGGCAAGTTTAAAACTATTATATTGCGCGTTATATTATTTATATTTTAATAAGGCAAACTCAGGGGAGCAAAGAAAATGTTTGCTTAACTCAAAAGACACGGTGGGATTTAATGATGGTGAATATTCCAGCAATTCATCTTCAAAATCCTCTTCCATATCTGTGAAGTCACGCTGACAGTGTTGAATCGGCATGTGGGCGGAGTTATACTTCGCCCGCAAGGAAATTCCCGCGTATGACTGGCAAAATGTGCCAATACCGTTTTAGCAATTTTTAATTCGTTGTATCTCCTAATTGCGCTAATTTTTTTTTTACATTTTGGTAAGATTGTTCAACAACCTAAACTCTTTACATTTGCTTGTTTTCATTTTGGATACCCTAAAAAGCACCTCTAAACAATCTGGGCTTCGGCTAACATTAAACAAGGATTAGCACATATAACAGCAACGCCGAAGTTTGGACACGTTACTGTCCAGCACTTAATTATGATTATGGTTATGAGTAGTAGTAGTAGTAGTAGTAGTAGTAGTAGTAGTAGTAGTAGTAGTAGTAGTAGTAGTAGTAGTAGTAGTAGTAGGCCTAGTAGTAGTAGTAGTAGTAGTAGTAGTAGTAGTAGTAGTAGCAGTAGTAGCGGTAGTAGTATTTCCAGTGCAAACAGCATCAGGGATGGCTCAGAGATTACCGACGAAAGTAGGGGAAGGTTGTTGCATTGGGCATAACAATTTCGGAGGACAAATTTAACAGCTTGTTCCTTATTGTCTCGATTTCACTGCAACTGCGTTAGAAGAATCAGGACACCCTTAAAGAACGCGAATGTAGTCAGTTATTTAATTCACAGGCAAAACTAACAACAAAATTGTTTTGTGAGCACGCAACTTCATCACCTCTACCTCTATGCACTGGTAAGCGTGAAATATATCACATCATAGTCTTTAATTTTGATTGTCTTTGAGTATGTTTGGTGTGCTTAGCTTCTCGCAGTGACTAATTTAATTGATTTTTTGTTTTCTTTATTATAGAAGTGATTATGTGTGCGTGCATGTGTGTGTGTGTGTGTGTGTGTGTGTGTGTGTGTGTGTGTGTGTGTGGGTGTGTGTGTGTCTGTGTGTGTGTTTTGCAGAAGGTGGTTATCAGTGAAAAAATTATCTTCTTTTCTTGTTTTGTATGTTTTCTTTGTGATTAGTTGTAAATATTTGACTTTGTAAACGCCTAGGGCTTTGTTTAGATTAGGCGTCAATAGCCATAATAATAATAATAATAATAATAATAATAATAATAATAATAATAATAATAATAATAATAATAATAATAATAATAATAAAATGAGTCATTTTCAATACATCACTATCACCATCACCATCATCATCATCAATCATCAATCAATCATTCATCATCATCATCATTGACCACGACAAACATCCAAACCATCATTACCGTCTACTCCTTCCAATCATTATCATCATCATTATCATCATCATCATCATTATCACCATCATCATCAGCAGCAGCAACAGCAGCAGCAGCTTTACCACCACCACCACTACCACCACCACTTTCATTACCGCCACCAGCATCAGCAGCAGCAACATAAACAACAACACTATTATTATCATCATTATTATTGGGTATTTGTATAGCGCACATATTTCGCCGTTCTTGGCGACTCAAGGCGCTGGCCGAAACAGGATCAAACTCATGCCGCCCCGAGGCGCCAACTTGCAGCCTTTGGGCGCATCGTAATAACGCTACAGACAGCTGAGCACAATCCTGGGCAGCCAGGGATGGTGGAGAAGGACCTGGGTGCATGCTGGGTGTGTTCTTGTCACCGGCACTCACCCGTCTAGGCAACACTAGCAGCAGCAACAACAACAACAACTGCAACAACAACAGCAACAACAATGTGATTCTCCGCGCATGGTACTGACCTTTTTGTTGCCCAGGTTTTCCACGGCACACTCCAACACCGCTGTCTGACCAACGCTGTGGTAAAAGTTGTCGTTGGTGGGCAGAAAGCTGGGTATGGACAGCTTCCTGGCATCTTCTATATAACTGTTGCCTTCCACTGCAACACACGCACAACAGTAAAACAGGTCATGTTGTTGTTGTTGGGTAGATTAGTGTCCCCAGACACCTGAGCATATAGGGGACGTAAATACTAGGTCTAAAATATATTAAGAAGTTACAAAATTAAGTTAAAACCTTTCCAGGACCACAGTTAAAAGCCGTGATGATAAGGGAACGGGAGGTCATGCAGATACATACACACGCTAGTAGAAACAATGATGATGCAAGAGTTTAAAACTATGGGGTTGAACTATATAGTCCAGTAAAATTATCAATAATCCATGTAAGAAATTTAGTTATTATAAGATATGGTCGACACATATACAAAGTTAATTAGTTAGAAGAAACCCCTGGAATACGTAAGATTCATCTAAGGGGTGAGACCATGTTAATTAAGACATCATTTAAAAATGGAAGTTTTACAGTTAATGCAAAAATTAAAATACAGATTAAGAGTCAAACATGTTTCTCATAGAGAGAAATATTATTTTTAAGAGTCCCCCAACGCGGGACACAAGATTGGGCCAAAAACAATTGGAGCGTCGGGCGGTCCACATTCTTACCTCCGGTCAGACCGGGTACCATACACAGTCACTCAATTATAAAAGATCAATTCAGTTGTCCCTCAATCCCAATAGAAATCAATCAAATTAGGAATCACTGGGCAGCCGTGATAAGACTTAGATAAAAATAGCCTTTTTACAATTACTGTAAATATTAAATTTATAAAAGAATCAGGAATAAAACCGTTTTCATAGGAACGAAAAATTGTTTAAGAATCCCACATAAGGGGACATAGGGGATAAAAGCAAATGGAAAAAAGGAGGTTCCGCATTCATTCCTCCGGTCAAGCCGGGGTGCCATACGCATGTTCTCAGTCAACTCAAATTAAAAAGTTCTATTCATCCAATGAAAAACAGGTAAACCAAACGAACTGGTCTTATTTAGCCAACTTATCAAAGTAAGCTTATAAAGGATTTGGAGCGGAGTATGTATTTCCGATAGCAGTAGTCGGAAGCCGGCTGTTGATTGGTCAGTATTTTTAGTCATGCCATTGACCTCTGCGCTACGACAATGGCGGCGTAGTTTGCTGTCGATGCAGACGACGAGAAGTAAAACATGAAAACAATTTTTGACATTATTTTGACATTTTCCAATTTTTGAAGCTATCCCTAACCCTAACCCTAACCCAAACCTTAACCCTTAACCTAAAACAGAAAACATACTAACCAATCAAACGCCGGCTTCCGACTTCGGCTAGCAAAAACTGTATTTTATTACTCTCTGTTACCTTTGACAAAGTTTCAAACAAACAATGCAAATGCGATATAACGAGATACAGCCAAAATCATGTTAATGTATACATACCAACGTTTTAGAATAATAGCATGTACATTCACACTTAACACACTTACAACTCGGACAAAGAAAAAGCTCAATCATATAGCAGTTAACATGCATATAATCCTTTCACACAGTTTACAAATGGAAAGTGAGAGCAGACAGTTAAAACATTCAGCTTAGCAAAGAAAAGATGTTTCGGAGAATGCTTATGTGAATGAACGTTGATGTTATATCCGATGTTTAGTTCATTGCCTATGATAATTGTCCTTGTCATGTTTTGTGTTATGTTATGCTGCTCACATATTAAATGTCCTGGTATAAAAATGGGAACAATAAATCTTGTATCTTGTAAAACGTGCATCAACGCCAACACGGTGTTACTTCGATTGTAGGAAAAGAAGTCACAGAAAAAAAGTCACAAAATTGAGTAGGAAAAAAAGTCACAGGAAAAGAAGTCACAATCAGTCAAATCCAGTTCAAGTCAATAACTATTTATTTAGGAAATCATGTTTTTAAAACTAAGATTTTTTTTCCCAATTGTATTACTTAATAAGGATTTTAAAAAAAACCGGATGTTTAAAATTATAACTGTAATATTAAATAAGGCATTTAAATCACAACCATTTAACAAGGTTTACAAGATTTAAATGAAAGTCAGTTTTTGCTTTCTTTTTTAAGACATGGACAGTAAATTAATAGTTAAATATGTATATGATATTCATACTACGACAAACAATAGGATTGTCAACAGGTGAAAGTGAGAAAGCAATTTTTTTAAAAATAAAAATGGAAATTTAATCAAACTAACAACAATAACTAAAAAAGAAATAAATAAAATACAAGTCAATGTCATAGATTCCAGACAATTAGTAAAAGATTTTTTTTCAACGGAGCAGGATAACAGTCCCAAAACAAAATGCCAATGTAAATAAAAGTCAAGGTCATAGATTCCAGACAATCCGTAAAAGATTTTTAACACTGCATCAATAGCAGTCTAGCTCCTCTAGAGAGAGCTGTGAGTTTGTGTTCCGCTTGTTAACATTTCAACACCTATAACATGAGAGAATGGGAGAGAGAGAGAGAGAGAGAGAGAGAGGGGAGAGAGAGAGAGAGAGACAGAGATAGAGACAGAGAGAGAGAGAGAGAGGCAGAGAGGGAGAGAGAGAGTTTGTGTTCTGCTTGATAACATTTCAACACCATAACATGAGAGATTGAGAGAGAGAGAGAGAGAGAGAGAGAGAGAGAGAGAGAGAGACAGTGACAGACAGAGACAGAGACAGAGACAGAGAGACAGAGAGACAGATAGAGACAGAGAGAGAGAGATGTGAGTTTGTGTTCTGCTTGATAACATTTCTACACCCATAACATGAGAGAGTGGTAGAGAGGGAGCTCTTTTATTCTGTGACTTTTTTTTCTGTGACTTTTATTCCGTGACTTTTTTTCCTGTGACTTTTTTTTCAAATTACCGTTACTTCGTCTTTGCGGAATAACAGTTTACATCTAGCCCACGCAGAGCTTTAATTACGTTGTGTAGAAATACGCACACTTAACTTTGATGCTCTCTCTCTCTCTTTCTATCTCTCTCTCACGCACGCGCGCGCGGGTACAAACACACACACCACCCACGCACACAATCACAAGCAGCGCTAATATTTCTTTGCCTGAAATTATTTTCAAGTCGGGTAGTATGTCCTTAAAATTTTATTATAACACGTGGAAAAAAATCGTCATTTGATATTAAGACAAGATTTTGCAAACACAACCCCTCAAATGGCTTAGTAGGTCAAGAGTAACCGTCATCAAAGCTGGGTGCGAGCCTGTTTGAACGGAAGGCAAGCTAAATAATTCAGCATAATAAAGGTGCGGACAAAAACAACAAACATGATTTGAAAGTTGAATGTGTCTCAAAATAGCATGGCGAATTAATTCTTATGTTATCTAAAGCTACGGGAATCAGAGGGCCCCCAAAACGCACACGCTTCAGCCGTCACAGATCCTTGTTTCAAATGTAAACTAAAATTTCTGGCCCAGCAGGGAAAAAAAAAAGATTAATGTTAAAAAGGAAATGTTTTCAAAAGTTCGATTGCGCTGTATAAATAGGTAAATGCATTTGTTAGTGTGCGTATTAATACATTGTTGATTCTTTAAAAACAAAATTTAAAAGGCACAGCTGCAACAGTGTTTAATAAATCCAGTTGTGTGCTTACACATCACGGAAGATGGCGCCCAAATCCAAAGCTTGGCAGTTGGGGTTGGATCAAAGATTACCCATTATATTATAAATCTTTAATTATGACCACAATGCAATTTCCTATGTAAACTCATAGACAGAAAGAAATAAATCACATCCCCGATACGGCTGTCCTTTAAACATAAAGAACCGTCTTCAACTTGTAGGGATTTTTTTTCAATTGCCTAGGAATAATACCAATAGCAAGGTCTCCACCAACAGTTAATTTTAAGAACACCTACGACAGCATTATCCTAGACGATTTTCAGCAGTAACTGCAAGAGACACGTTTTATTAGGCTCGTGTTTCCACAACTAAAAGCTTTTGGACCTGCACTGAATAAAAGCAAAGTTGTAAACACAGAGATTGCGGCAAAAAGCGGGGACTGAGATTGTTGTCCTCGAGTTAAACAACCTTTCATTCAAACGAGCACACCTTCAGAAGGTGAATATAATCGATGAGTGACAGGTTTTGCTGCCGTTTTAGATAGTTTACGATTTGCCCGATTTAAGTTCTTTGCCCCTTAAAACCCAATTAGAGTCTAAATTTAGGTTCTCTGTCCAAACAGCAACACAACAAAAGACTAAATTTAGTGCGAATGTTGAACACAGCTTTGCATTGTATATGCCACAAACGTCGATCCCTGATCCGATTTGGCGGCATTACGATGTGGCTTTCTGAAATCTATTGAAAGAAGCAGGGGGGAAGGGGGAGATGGGGAAAGGGAAGGGGTAAGGGGGTGGGGCCTCAATTCTCTGTAAGGTTTCATTATATTCATCTGCGCTTAAGACTCAAATAGCAACAGCCAAAATGATTAATCCAGAACGTTTATTAACTCAAATAGAACACGGAAGAGCCTAAAAGTTATTCCATAACTGCACACAAGGCTTTGAGTTTAACTAAACCAAACGGTAACATGCCGGTAGACCTTTACAAAAACAATCCGCTTTACAATCATTTTCGATCGCCGTTAATCTCGAGTTTGTCTAAGGACATATTTATATCTTATAAATCCTGAGTAAACTTGACCCGAGGAATGGTTCATGTAAAGACCATTCTATTTACATATTCGAATATGCGTACTTTTATATTTCTGGACATTTAATAAACGGTCTAATGCAATTTGTTTTCACATTGAAGATTACAACTCTTACTACCTAGGGCTTCTCGAATACTCCTTAAAGAAAAACTAACACAGTGACTATAGACATAGTCTTCCCGCACTTAGCAGCCCGTCCAAACCGTCAAAACAATCTAATCTCAACGGCTCATTTTAAATCCACTAAAGATTAAAACACCCATTAACGCTCCCCTTGACTTAGTCAAAAGAACGTCGAATCTCGTAGCATTGGCATTAAAGAAATTATAACCATTCTGATTTGGGGCTGTAAGTAAATCTTCAGCTCATATAGCTTTACATTAGTTTTGAATCTCTGTCATATTTATTTTGAAGCAGCAACTCATTCCGCTCACTCTCTCTCTCTCTCTCTCTCTCTCTCTCTCACACACACACACACACACACACACACACCCATGCAGAGAAAGAGAAAGAGAAGAGTGTATCTTTCTATTAGTCTCCCTCTGAGCTTCCCTCTGAGTATCTCTCTATTTTTCTCTCCCCGTATATGTTTTAATGATAATATAAAGATGTTTATATTCTATTTTGTTTTTGTAAACGGGTGTTCGATTAATTAAAATACAGCCTCAGCCTCCCTTGCATGGGATGCCTTTATTTTGAAGTGACCGGCTGGTGGAGCGCCTTGAGTATTACCATTAGGGTTGTTTCAGCAGATCTTTTATACGGATCAGGGGTGAGCCTTCTTTCAACCAAGCTGTGGTCCTGATTCGGCTCTTTACAATCCGCTGGACCCTATAAACAACGACTAACTAACTAACGAACTCCCGAATTTCCCGATAAAAAGGGACAATCAAGTGTTAAAAATCGAAATCAAATCAAATCAAATCATCTCTCTCTCTCTCTCTCTCTCTCTCTCTCTCTCTCTCTCTCTCTCTCTCTCTCTCTCTCTCTCTCTCTCTCTCTCTCTCTCTCTCTCTCTCTCTCTCTCTCGACTGAGTAGATTTGACAGAAAAATGATGCTAGAAAGTTCAATAACAGCGAGAATTAAAAACATGCGTTTGGGAGAAAATGAGAAAGAATAGATGTGGTATAAGGGCATTTGTGTGTGTGTCGTATTCATCTTGGTTAACTTAATGTTAGAAATGTTTGTTTGTTTTTCTTGTTTTGTTTTTTTAACTGTTTTTTTTTACTCAATCGTATTTAAATCATGGACCGATTTTAGGGACGCGTACTTTGTGTTTGTACATTTATGAGGCGTTTCGTTGTTGGGTTTTAATGTGGCCTGTGGCCTTAAAAGGAACAATGTATTGTTTATTCAATAAAATGTCTTACGTCTTATGTCTTACGTCTTACGTCTTACGTCTCTCTCTCTCTCTCTCTCTCTCTCTCTCTCTCTCTCTCTCTCTCTCTCTCTCTCTCTCTCTCTCTCTCTCTCTCTCTTTCTTTCTTTCTCTCTCTGTTACGTTGGAGACGCGTGCGATGGTATGGTAGGCTTACGTGTGGAACGCGTGCGATAGTAGGCTTGCGTTTGTGACGTGCGCGATAGATCTGTTCGTTTTATTTTGCAACGCATGCATAAAATAGAGTGTATTTATCTTTGATTTGATTTTGCGTTGTTATTAGAAGAAGCTTTGTATAACGTTGGTGTTTTTAGTTGGTCGATATTATATAAGAATTTTCTAGAATTGGTTGTTTACTATCGATCGAAGCGTATGGATAATTCTAGTGGTAACTATAGAAGCTTCCATTCCAAATAAGGTTGTATGACGTGAGACAGTGATGATGAAATTACTTTTGATTGGTTGTGGTGTTCCATGCAGGGGTTTTCTCGCCTGTTCTGGAGTATGTAGAGACTATATAAGTACCGCACTGTTTCAAAATAAGAGAGAGTTGAAAGTAGACAGAGTTGTTGTATTAGAGTTGAGAAAGTTGTTAAAAGTGGATAGTTGATAGTTGAGAATTGTAAAGTGAAAAGTGATTGAACGATAGTATGCAGTTGTTTATGTATGCTGAATAAAAGTGGAAAACTTCAAGCGACGACTCCTGCCTTGTTGATGATTGAACGGGTTGCGTGGATAAACGAATCTAAGTTACACCTATCAGGATTTCAAGCATCGAGGCTGAATCAACTACGGATAGAAAAAAAAACATCCACTGTAACACTCTCTCTCTCACTCTCTCTCTCTCTCTCTCTCTCTCTCTCTCACTCTCTCTCTAGCTCTCAAACAAACAAAACACATACATGCACACGCGCAAGAGCGGCACGCCTACAGTTATCACATGTCTATAAAACTGCAATAAATCTGCCGTGCGCTTTATCTGCACGTATCCATGAACCCGCCCCTGTTGATTGGTGGTCTTTGAAATCAAAAAGGAAAACTACGCCATTAGGACTGATAGTGCGCAAGCACACTCCTAAGAGTCATGCCTTTACGGTCAAGTAATGTCCATTTGCACCTGTAAAACGGACATGTTTATGTTTCTTAACTTCTTTTGATGGTTTGTTTGAAAGTCATGTGCACACCTACTGCTAAAGGAGATTGTTATACCACCATTGAGATTTCTTGTTTATACGTAATGGGAAGAGATTGCAAATACTGATATGTACGCATGTAAAGGCATTCTATCAGTAGTAGGATAAGTCCAAAAGTTGACGATTAATCTTTTTTCTTCGCTGTTATTTGTACCAAAGGTGTGAGGACCTCCAACCTTTCAGGGAAGAAATTATCGGATTTTCACTTCTAGGTGTCGGAATAAATTGCTTTGTAAAGAGTCAAGCGGAGACCCAAGTGCGCCGTACATAAAAGTACTTCAACGTACGCTTCTTCTGGGATCAAAGCCAGGTCGAGCTCAAAGAGCTCTTAATTAAGTATCATTCAGCAGGGATAAACAAATAATAGGGATAAAAATTGGGGACGATTTATTCGAAATAAAATATTTTTATTTGTTCTGTCCAAACCAGAAACGGCGGATATTTAATTCAAGGCCCTTCATGGGAAATTGAAAATATTATCTGATAATGGGCTGGAGAGAGAGAGAGAGAGAGAGAGAGAGAGAGAGAGAGAGAGAGAGAGAGAAAGGGGGGGGGGAGAGGAGAGAGAGAGATAGATATATAGAGAGAAGTTCTATTTGTCCATGCGAAACATAATAAAAGTTTCCACCGAATGTGTTCCAGCAAATACACATTTTCAATGAAAGAGTTCAGTTCCAATGAAATTGTTCAGTCACCAGTCTTGTTCATTCAAGCATGGCTTCATGCGAGATAAAAGGCACAGAACATGCATGGACAATACATGCTTTTAGTTTATGGCACAAGGACACACCCATTCCCTCGGGTCTGCAAGAGTGAATCTACCATCTATAGAGTAATCTCGTCAGCATCTACGATCGGCAGCGTTATCTACAACGATCGAGAATTATCATCAACGTGATATTATTCATCCTTTTGAAGCTAGAAAGAGAAAGAAGGGAGAGGGGGAAGTTAACATCGCTACAGTCTATTGACTGCGCAAGGACAAGAGGGACAAAACGCTTTAACTGCCGCTCCCACAGTAGCCGTTATGATGGAAGCTGGTCATTCCAGCATGAATCCACCCAAATAGCTAATTGACCCAAAGTGCTTAGCCGTGTCGCAGGCCTCTTGACAGCATCGCCATTCACTTCGAGGTCACTACTCTTTAGCAGCGTTTTGCATCTCCTCTCTTAATCTACCGCGTATTGTGAGCTTGCGACTTTCGGTAATTCCAGTCCATCAATTAAATGTGATGCAAACAGAACGGAGGAGAATGCCTGCCACAAGAAACCCATTCACATCAAGTTTGTTTTAATACCTACCATGATGCTGTCAGAACTTTCTTAAATCCCATTGTATGTGTTTTGCCTATAAATATGGTGCTGTTTAAGTTTATTGGAAACACTTTACAGCAGCAGCAACAACAAAACAAATACCTACAACAAAACGCCAAAATTGAAAAAAAGTAAATAAATAAAAGTTTTAATAAAAATGAGAGAGAGAGATGGTTTTGCTATTTCCCACTTTGGAGGCAACAATTATCGAGATACGCACGAAGATAAATCTGCTCAGTGTGTTTTTAAAAATACATTTACATTTAATAAAAATGACCCTTGCACTCTGGTGCTGAAAATGTGTTAGATAAACAGTGGCAGCAGCAACTGCAGGCTTTTCTAATATAAATATTTTTTCTCTTTCCTAGAAACAAAACCAATGAACATAGTAAACTTTCTTTTCAAACATGCTATTTTTTGTATAAGCTCTAAGAAAATATTCCAATCTACTTAATGAAGGGTGACAATTTTATGATACAGTGATAATTTTTAAAAAATGGAGCAAGTAACATCGCTTAAAACAAATATAACGAACTCATCTTGGAAATAATCTTTATAGGATTTGTTCTCTACGGGTTATATATATATATATCCGACAAATCCGATTATATATATATATATATATATATATATATATATATATATATATATATATAGAGAGAGAGAGAGAGAGAGAGAGAGAGAGAGAGAGAGAGAGAGAGAGAGAGAGAGAGAGAGAGAGAGATACCCCCTTGCTTTTGGGTACCCCCACTATAATTATATGTAATTTTTCACTTGTAGACGGACCGCTAACCCTAACCCTAACCCGTTTCGAACTGCCTTACCCTAATCGTCGAGGCACTGCCTTACCCTAATCGTCGAGGCACTGCGCTTACCCTAAGATCGTTTTCTGGGAGCCGCCTTGGATCCGGGGACCCAGCTGGGTCCCCAGATCCAAAGTCGGGTACCCAAATGACCGGTTGGTGACTTTTAAGGTGCCCAGAAACCATAGTTTATAAGGATATCTATCTATCTATCTATCTATCTATCTATCTATCTATCTATCTATCTATCTATCTATCTATCTATCTATCTATCTATCTATCTATCTATCTATCTATCTATCTATCTATCTATCTATCTATCTATCTATCTATCTATCTATCTATCTATCTATCTATCTATCTATCTATCTATCTATCTATCTATATATCTATATATATATATATATATATATATATATATATATATATATATATATATATATATATATATATATATATATATATATATATAATTGTAATTTCGTGAATAGACTTTAAATAAAAGAACCGAACTGAACTGAACGAAATGAAAAACAAATGTGGGCTCTGTATTTTTTTCTCTGGTGCCAATGGTTTAATTTTGTGGCGTTTCAAGATAATGTTAATGGTAATCAGTTGTACAACAGTAGCCGCCTTATCCAATCATCCTTTCAATGGACACATCTTGTGTCTAGCTTCATTTGATAGACAGACAACATTCCGTCACTCTTGTCTGCTCAACTTGTTAATTAACCGGACGATAACGTGAGCTTACAAGTAACCGAAAGGTACCTGGTTCGAATCCCGGATTGGCCAATGTGTGACCATATTACTTTCCCCTAACCATCAACTGGTTCGCTGGTGTCAGAATAATGTGACCAGTAGTCGCCTATATGCTTCGGTGTCGTGTGACTATAATCTACAGTTACATTTTACATTTTTTAGCACTAGCACTTATGCAGAGGAAAAATGGCCTCGCGATACGAAACGCTGCACTTATTTAAACTATAGACATCATCTGAATCCGCAGTTTTAGTTTAACGCCAGCTAGCTGCCCAAGCAGCCGTCATGAGCAATTGATCAGAACCATTATGAAATTTAGGTCTTTTAGAGGGTAAAAACTTGAGTAAAATCCGTAGTTTAATTTTAGATCAGTTTGATGCCAGTTTTAGGTTCGTCAGGGGCTGTTAAGGGTATTGAACTCTGTCTCGGCTTGATTTTTTCACAAATGCGCATTACTTCCCCTTGCTTCGCTAAATGGTCAATACTGTACATGTACAAAATAGCAGATACTAAGTGCATAGGGACACGAGTTGATAAGACACGACTTAATTACTACAGCGGTCCAGTACTGTAGATCCACAAGATACAAGTAAAGAGTCGTTTATTTTATAGCGCTCCTTCCATGACAAAGATCTGCTTATTTGCTGGCTGAAGTTTCGATCTAGTTCCACCCCGTCCCGACTGCACACTTAATGCATGAAAACTTCCTAAAATACGTGTCGCAATTATCAGTAAACATTCTACTCAAACCATACGGTCATCAGCATCAACATTTGGCGAAATTCTCCACGTTCACATCTTTAGACTAACTATCAAAAAATAATCGCAGACTCAACAATCATTTGACCAAAAAAAATAATCTAGCATTAGCTTCCAAACAAATGTTATTACAATTAACTGCTCGGCGTACCAAAATCAGCAGCCATCTTTAAAGACAACCACCAAGCATTTGCCTTCAAACGATATGATGATGATGATGATGATGATGATGATGATGATGATGATGATGATGATGATGATGATGATGATGATGATGATGATGATGTCCACTTGTACCGCGCACGTAAGCATCGAAAATGAATGCTCGGTGCGCATAAGGAGAATGCCATTTAAAAAAACTCACTGAATCAAACAATAGGAAAGAAAATTGAAAGGGGGAAGGAAATGTGGGTAGGGAAAACAGAGAAAGAGAGAGAGAGAGAGAGAGAGAGAGAGAGAGAGAGAGAGAGAGAGAGAGAGAGAGAGAGAGAGAGAGAGAGAGAGAGAGAGAGAGAGAGAGAGAAAGAACTACCAGAAATACTAGGGGTGGTGGTGGGATGAGTAGTTCTTTCTCTCCAATGAGGGCCGCATTTATTGGACCCATTTGCCTTGCAGATGGCTTCCTTGTTACAAGGTTAGATTGTGATAGCGCGAACTATGTACACTGTTTAATCGTTCGTTGGCCCCTGCGCCAGAAGAGATCAGACAGATCACTAGGATCACTTCTCACAATATGGAGTTCACCCATGCACTAGGAGCTGATGCTGCGTTGATAACTCTGGCATTGATGATTGACAGACAAGGAGGCCGACTCCTAGCTGGAGCATTCACATATAACACATTGATACACAACAGCATAGACCACCAACGTAAACTACAGTTTCGACCAAGGAGTGTATAATAATTCAATAACGTACCTATGGCATAAAAAAGATGAGAATGCAGTGCGATTTGGAATCTACCTAGTGAAGATGGGAATTCCAATGCGACGAGGGTGTTTGAGAATGCCTGAGTTCACTAGTTTTCGCCAATGTTGACGGGAATTCCAATGCACCCTGTACGTACGGGGGCATGCAAATAAATCGAACGGCACTACAACTCTCTATCTTTCCTGAAAAATAGGCCTATACATTTTATACTGATAGCTATAGAGAACAGATCGAGGATCGGCGTAAAAGATAGTAGATGCCCAACCCCCCAAAAAAATCTAACATGTAGATCTATCTTTAATAATGCAACGCATTTAACGACTGAGGTAGATAGGAAAATAAATCACACTGAAAACGTTTACTCTATGCAGTTGCGTGCAAAAAAGTTACTAGGTGCGAATCATGCACAAACGATAACCTCTTTAGTGTTGTACGCGGTTGTATGCGGTTGTTATAGTTGCAGGGGCGGGGTAACTTAGAATGTCGATATAATAATGATCATCCAATTGGCCGAGCAACTTCAAACAACCATTCGTTAAGTCAAGTCTTCCGCTACTGCTGATAATGTCAACAAGAGAGAGAAGAACCGCAGGAAACACACACCGCAGACTGACATTTCATTTGCATGCAGATAACTAACCCTGCTGTAAAGCTACGAAGTGTTTTTGTACATGTATGACCATCGTTCTTGACGAGGTAAAGGAATTGGGGGAGGGGAGATGAGAGGGAACAGAGTGGGGGGATGGGTGGATAAAAGAAACAGCCGAAAACATTATCCTATCCTCCTATCCTATTCCGTAACTCGAAGGTCATTGGGACACCACAGATGATCGTTTAACCAGCGTACTCCATAAATCTCTGTCATCAGCAACACTCATGCCTTTGCTCAGCGTCACGCCAGTCCATTCACGAATGTTGTCCTCCCACATCTTTATCTGTCTCCCTCTTCTTCTGCTTCATTGCACAGTGCCTTGCAGGATGGTTTTTGAAGGCCTGATGATCTGGTGACGTGGCCATACCATCGGAGTTTCCGTTTCTTCACCACTGTGAGCATGTCATCGTGTTGTCCAATGGCATGTGTGATGGTCAGTCAGACTTCGTTGTTGGTGATGTGCTGAGTATAGAAAATGCCCAGAAGTCTTTCGTAGCACTTCATCTCCATGCTTTGTATTCTTCATTGTAGGCAAAGTGCAAGGAGACAGAAGAAGCGGGAGATCGAAAAAGAGATGGGATGACAACATTTGAGAATGGACTGGTTTGACACTGAGTGAAGAAGCCATTAGGGTTGCTGAGGACAAAGAAAGATGGAGTACGCTGGTTAAACGATCATCTGTGGTGCACCAGCGACCTTCGAGCTACGGTATAGGATAGGATAGGATAGGATAGGATAGGATAGGATACAAGTATAATTTACATATCTGCAGTAGGTAAACGTCTGTAGTACTGTTAGATACTTGTATGATTATGGTTCAACTTTAAATTGTTATATTGTATTATATATTTGTGTGTCCTTGCGTGAAAATGACTCTATGGTCTAAACTAACATATTTGTGAAAGGCGTTAAAATAAATTATTGACTTGAAGTGAATTGAAAAGTCAATCAGTTGCCTATTTCACAAACTTGTCAACTTTGAAAACCTTTCCACTATCTCGGCAACAGCCTGCCGAATTCACGTTCTCGGGAGGCGATTGACAATTTCACGAAATCGTATTCTACAGCATCAACACATATTAGGGGACACGTGCGTGCAAACTTATTCTGTTTATACTCATGTTGAAAGTGCCATAACATGCACTGAAATTACACAAACATACAACTAACAGGGGCGTCGCACGGTCCAAAATATTGGGGGGGCAACCCTGTCGACGGGGAGGTGGGGGGGGGGGGCTGACAAGCGGGACGCACCCTGTAATATATCCTCGTACCTTCATCCAACTGAAAGACTGAGAGTAAAAACATTTAATTATTTATGTTCTTCTTTACTGAAAATACAAGATTCATTTCCAGAAACTACAAATACATGATTAGCGATATGTGATAATGATTAAAACCAGGAAACACGAACATTAATTACCTGCCGCAAGATCATCTAGGTTGAAATTGTGTCTTCTCTATAAATCACAACTCGTTTTGCATATTGCATACATATAATGACCAAACACTTCCACTACCAGTTTCAGAAAATCAGTCAATTGATTAATTTGTTTTACTAGGGCGTATATTACTCGCAGTTTCTCTAAAGCAAAATACTGTCTGTCTGAGTGCCTTTTGTCTTGGTGATCACACCCAGCTTGCAGTTGTCCAGGACGCTGAAAGTTCCAAACACTTCTCTGCGGTGCTGAGAAGATGCAAAAGTATTGGCAAGCTTAACCAAATCCAAGGAATCCGTCCTTTGTTTGTGGACGTGGAGCAGCATCAAGTGGTTCAGACGCTCTTCTGTTGAGCTTGACCTGAGGTAGTTCTTGACCCTCCTCATGGCACTGAAAGTTCTTTCGCTCACGGCATTGGTGGCAGGCATGACCAAAATGAGCTTCAGTAAAAGCCCAACCTCAGACATGAGAGCTAGCTTTGAGACAGACAGTGACTTGAAATGCTGAACAACGGCTGACAATTTCTTGTTTCCACCAGACATTTCTTGTGCAAGAATCTGAAGCTGAACTGAGAGCCTTGACTGGTCAAGGTCTTGCCCATAGAAGTCGCAGACATCTTGTAGCTGCTTGTCATAGTCCTGGCCGTTCACTGCATTCAAAAGGAGCTGTTCACATTTAGAGTAAGTTTCAAAATCCTGTTGATCAAAACGATCAGTCAGGCACGTTGTAAGACTGTCCAGGGCCTCAAAATAAATTCCCCGGTAGTGGTCTTCAACAGTGCTTGGGAATTCTGGAGCACTGCATCCTTCCTCTAACCTTGCCGGTCTTCTTTGTTGTCTTGGTAAACATGGATCGTTCACCTGTGAGACTTTTGCTTGGCGGCAGGTTTTCTCCCAAAAAAGGTGAAATGCCTCATCACTTCTGATGCTGCACAAAGTCTCCCTGGTCATCTTGGCAATCTCCTGGGCTTGGGAGGCTGACATTTCATGATGCTGCAAAGCTGCTGCCAAGTTGTCACTATGCCGTAGAAGAGCCTCCCCAAGAGATAGGCCAAAGAAGAATGAAAATTGTTCCATGTGGGCGCTAACTCCTCTGACCCTGGCCTTCATTTCACTGTCTTGAGTAGTCTCAAGAGACCATTCCCAAAGACCTTGAAGCAAAGAGTAGTTTCTAATGATGCTGTAGAGTGCTTTTCCTCTCATCGTCCACCTGACTGGACAAAGCATTCTGATCCCAGGAGCATCTTTCCGTTCATCTTCGTCGTCCAGATCGTTTTTCATGCGCTGTAAATGTGTATCTCGCTTCGGCGAATTCTTCACTAACTTGGTGATTTCCTGGACAGTGTCATGAACGTCTCTAACCAGCTTCACATTTTTTATGCTACTTGCACACGCCAGATTCGTGGCGTGGCCATAACAGTGAGTATACAGAGCACGCGGCTCTTCCGCTTTAATCACGGTAGCCACACCAGACTTTGCACCGCTCATCGTGGAACAACCATCATAACATTGCCCCCTTAATTTGGCCAGTGGCACCCCCATGCTCTTGAGGATATTCTTGATTTCTTCAACGATAGACGCTGCGGAAGTTGTTTCGAGATGTCGAAGGCCTATGAAGTCTTCGTGTGCTTCGAACTTGTCATCTATCCATCTGACACATATAACAAGTTGCTCCCTGTTAGAAATGTCTGCGGTTTCATCAGCGAAGATTGACACAAACTCTGACTTGTTTACAGAGTTGGCAATATCTTGAAGCACTTCTTCCGCCATCAAGAAAAGAACTTCATTCTGGACTTGTGCGCTCGTGTATTTGTCGGTCTTTCTTTTGAGCCATTCATCGAGCCCTGGGTTGTCATGTGATCGAAGACTGAACAGCTGCATAAAATTCGAGTCATCCCCCGCACCCTTTCCTCGAAGTGGTAGTCCCTGCCTGGCAAGAAACTGAATATTTTGCAGGATGATCAGGAGATTATTTCTGTTTGCTTTTGCATCTGAAGCAAACGCGTCAGACAAACTCTCCTTAATATCTTCCGTCTCACTAGGTAGCAGAACATGACGTTCAACAGCTTCTTTGTGAGAATTTGAACTTTCGTGTTTCTTAAATCCCTTGTCCTTTGCAGTAGCATTCTTCCAATTGCAGAAGCCAGTCGTAATGAATGCTTCATCCAGCTTACTCGCTGACAATCTGTTGTTAAGTTTAGCCTGAATGCACACAAAACAATATGCCTTATCGTCACTGACGTCATAGTGGAGCCATGGCCACTCTTTAAACCACTGGGAATTGAATCTCCGTTCATGGAACGTCTTGCCCTTCCCGAATGACCTTGCTGGAAATGTCATTTCTGGTTGATGAGGTTTACTTCCTACATTCGGGGGTGTCAGTCTTCCACTACTAGAAGATGAGGATGATGCGTGTGGTTCTGAGGTTGTTTCAGAAGTCGAGGAAGCCCCTTCAGAATGACTAGAGCTTGATTGCGATGGCCCTGGTTTTGGCTTTTTAATGAACGCGTCTAGTTTGCTTTGTTGCATGAACCGTTTCCTTTTTTGTGACGTCTGTGGATGCACACGTTTCAGGGGGACGAAGTGTTTATTTGCAATGTGGCCCAAAACAAGAACGTTCGCTGAGACTGATGTGGCCGATGGTGTGTACTCATTTTCTGACAAAGATCGGGATGTGGGATCAAATGAAATGACCTTCAACTTCACTTGCAGCATTTCTGCCATAGCCTTTGCAACGAGATCGTTCTTTACATCTTTATGTGGTTCAGACAAATCGTTCATGAAAGATGGGTCAGTGAGATTTTTCAACGAGGGTAAGCAATCATCAGACTGTACATAGGCTACAATGTCAGCTCTCAGTTGGCACGAGGAAGCAGAAGCATTAGGCATGAGACAGAGAATAGAGGAGAAAAAACAATCTCCATCATAGGGGACATTTCGTATCAGTTCATATCCTCTTGGCTTCACTGTTACAAGCATATCCTGGAGATCAGCATCCCGCTTTTCTTGTTCCTGTCGCGCGCTGATGGCAGAGTCCTGAAAGGCATCAGCCTATAATTAGGATCTAGGAAGCTTACCATTCATTTATGTAATAATTATATTCCAACGATAGTTATAATATAATGCACATCAGATTGCACTTTCGATTCCAAGTTCCAATTACAAAGGATTATAGCGTTCAACTGTCTGAGAATGAATAGGTTAGACTAGTGGATAACAAGAGCTGCTCCAAGAGGGACCAGTACACCCGCCTTTAGGTGGCCTTTCACTAGAACAACTGATTGAAATTTCTGCGGAGTAATAATAACGATGATTGAATTTTAATTTAAAAAACAAACAATAACATTAACAATAACAATATCAGCAAGAGCAACAAAAACAATGAAAAAAAAATTAATAAATAAAGCGACGAAACCCGGGATCGAACCTCAGACCTTTGGATCATGAGTCCGACGCCCTGCCAGATCGACCACTGTATAGATTTTTGCGCTTAGGTGGAAAAAAACCCTTACATTATACCTCTTGAGTCGGTCCACAAACGTTCGAAGAGCCGGCTTTACATGAAGAAAAAGTGCGGTTTATATTTTAACCCTTCGACTTGAGAAATTTTTGGGAAGATTGTTTAATAGCCACTAATAGCTCATAAACAAAATCCCAGCTTAGTCGATCAACAAACCCCAGAGCATCAATTTCCGAGAAAAGGTCCAAGGTCAAGTTTTGACCTTTATGACCTAGCTGTAAACTTGAACTATTGTGAGGATGGTGCCACGAGTTCTAGTAACCCTTACACAAAAACCTCACGTCATTCGGTCTACAAACACCAGATATCTTTTTACAGACCAAAAAAAGGAGCCAAAGGTCAGGTTTTGACCTTTTTGACCTAGCTGTGACCTTGGATTTTGGGAAGAATCGAGATGATCTTACTAGTAGTCCATGAACAAAATCTCAGCTAGTTCAGTCCACAAACATCGGAGATCTATTCGCGGACACATAAACAAAGAAAACAAACAAACAAACCAAGTGAAACCTATAATGGGGGGTGGGGGTGGTGGTGTAATAATCAAAGCAGTCAAGCCCACGTTATCTGTCCCCAGAAAAGCGAACGGGTCCTTTTTTTCCCCTTTTGCGATCAAAGCACGTGCACGTGTAGGCCTATCAACAAACTAAATCTAAATTAAAAAATATCGCGCACCTAAACTACTTATTGACACTTGCACATTCACCCTTGCCTTACTCATTTTACAGACTAAAGTAAATAATTGATATCAACAAACCTGGAAAACAGACGATTCCATTGTTTTGTTAATTTTGCTCTTTGCGTGATGAAATGACACTTCTTTCAAACAGCGAAAGCAAGCTCTGCTGCCCGGTGATTGCGTAAGCGCCACAAATATTTTGTTGTGAAACACAGGCACATGCTAATAGATTATTGTAATATTATTTCGTACTTTAGCCCTTTACACTACGGTTTAAAAATATGTGTTGCAGCATGAGAAAACCAGGCTAAAGTGTCAAAATATGAAAAATTACTTATTTATTTATTAACAAAGTACTAAAAATAATCTTCAAAATGCAAAAAACAGAATTGTTTTATCTTTATTGGTTGATGTTTTATGATTTTTTTTAAAATATTTTATTTTCTCAGGGGCTAATTTCCAGAAATTGCCTTCAAAGTTTTGAATTGTAAAATGATCATTACTTCACAACCAGAATTTTCCCATGCATGTATTTGGTATCAAAACAATCAGGAAGATGGCAGCAATATGGCAGTGAGTTGAGATAAGATGAGAAAATTCACATTATACACCATTCACACAATACTGAACATAAACAAATTAAAACAGTACGCACAATTTTATTCTGTACCCATCCATAATGCATAGTGTTTTTAAACATATTAGAAATAAAACAAGTGTTTAGCAAGTCTATAATAACTCAAACACATAATAATATATCAAGAACATGGCCTGAATCAATCATTTTTCTAAAATAAACCCTATCATAATGCCCCCTCCCTCCCCCCCCCCCCCCTTTTAAATCCCTCGTCCGTCAAGTAATCTTTTGTTTAATTGCAAGCAGCTACATCAGCTCAGTTCAAATAGTCAAACAAAGATTACAAACCTAAAACAAAAGTTTCATTAGGTAGTTTTCAGTCCTAATAATCAAGCTTTAATAATTCCCCGATTCTCCACTCCCTTCCGCACGTCGAATAAATCTGTCGCGTCACAGGTGTAAATCAAAATAACATGTAATTTTGCTCTATAAAGTTTAAATAAACACAAATATCAAAGCAAATACTAATTACTAGTAATTTGGTAAATAGTCCTCATGCTCATTTCCTAAAACAGACAAACCAACAATAATAAATACTGAGAACATAGTCAACTTGTCATGCTAGTAATATTGAATGCAGGCCAGACTACTTACCTTTTCAACCACCCCACCCCACCTCCACCCAACAAAATATACTACTGAAATATTTTCCACACTCCTACTGTAATTCTTTCACTGATATCGCCTTTTCAACCTTTACCTAAATCTATGCTAGTAGAATGACGGATTATTAAAGACACGCCAATAGCGAAGAGGCCTACGAAACATGAATCATTGAATGAAAACAAACAGTATCGTTTAATAACGGGATCAAGCTTCTGCTCGTCAGAATCATAATCCTCATCACAGTTCCCACTGGCACCATCATAAAAATAGTCTGAAAGCAGGTCTTGGAGCTCTTCAGAAGCAAAACCAGGTCGATTCAAGGCCCTAGCTACTCTAGCAGACGACACATCTACTGACGCTGGAGACGAAGCCATCACTTCCGGTTTCCAAAAAAAATCGGTCACTTACTTTGACAAATTGTTTCTAACAAATGCAACATAAATATTGCAAGAAAACACTTGAAATAGATGTATGATGAGTTTATCTACATTAAAGAATTCACTTTGAACTAACAATCGTCGAAAATCTATAGGAAACACTTCAGTTTTTCACGACCCGGCTAGAGACACATTCGAACACAACTTGTGTCACAAGCAAGCTCCGGAACAAGGAATTTCATGAAAAATTCATACGCCACACACTTTTATGTACCAAAACGTAGTACCAATAGGGACTTTTCACTCTCCAGACGTTATATATCAATCCACATTGGGGATTTCCCTTCATAGTCGGACAAGAAAAGTTGGGGTATCGGAGGTCAATTAGTGCCATTGTTTTAGCAAGGTGTGATCAACACCCTTATCAAAATCAACAAAATAAACAATGTTTTAGTAATTTTTGAACAAAATCCGTTTGGGATATTAAAGAAAAGTCTTAAATAAAGACAAAGAGGCAACAATCTTAAAATTGATGGGGTAGCCTATTTTTAGTGTTTTACGGCTGTAGCAGCGAATCAATCCTGGCGTCTTTAGCCGGGTTTTGTCATGCGGCAACACATATGGTGATTTTTTTAATTATTGATTCTTCCTGCCTTCCTCTATCGTTTGAAATCTTCTTCTTCTTCTTCTTCTTCTTCTTTTCTTCTTTCTCTCTCTCTTTCTTTTTTTTTTTTTTTTGCCAAATTATTGGGGGGGCAGGTGCCCCCCCTGCCCCCCCGTGTGCGACGCCCCTGAAAATGCCGGTTTTAAAAGAAACAACCGCATCAATCTTCTTTGGCAACGGTCTCGACTCTGAATAATATTTTTCGTTGAGTGTGAGGTCTGCGTTCATAAGAACTCCTGGAGCTTACCGCCTGTAAAAGTTCATCAAAACATTTTTTGGTTGCCGACTTTTAAAATCCCTTAAAATTGTTTTCCTGCATACCTTTCATTGGAAGACACCAATGAAGACGGTTGCTTCATCTCTATGACTTCAACAAATGGGGGGATGTGTGATGTTCTTGAAGATTGAATAAAAATACGAAACAATCTCGCCCAAAATATAGAAAAAGCAGACGTTTATGGAGTAGGAAAGGGCGGTAATAAGTGTCACCTTATCTGTCTCTGTTGTTTGTTTTACTGCATACAGCCGAGATGGATAAAGCTGATTCCTAAAAACGATAAAAGAGCAAAGCTTCTTCGTTACGCATCTGTATTTGTAACTACGTTCGTTGGAAATGTAAAAAAGAGAAAATCATGAAGCAACTGAGAAGTTGTTTTAAAATGTTCCAAACAACTCCCAATTCCATCCCCCATGTCGCCCCATATTCTCCTCCCCACACCCCACCTCCCCCCCCCCAAATAAAATTAAAAAATATAAAATAGCCCTCCTAACAGAACAAAATGTGCTTCAGAGAGGGAGAGAGATGGGAGAGGGAGGGAGAGAGCGAGCGAGCGAGAGGGAGAGAGAGAGAGAGAGAGAGAGAGAGAGAGAGAGAGAGAGAGAGAGAGAGAGAGAGAAGGGAAAGGAGGGGGTATTCACACATGCACTTAAAGAACAAGTTTAACGTCCTATATATTTGCATGAACGTTAACGAAATGAACTATCAAACCCTGCAAATCTTATTAATATATAAATACTTTGAAGGTACGCTGTCGTTGATTCAAAAGAAATAATGGATAGTGCGACGCATCGAAATTGCATCTCAAATAATATAATAAGACACAAACATGAAACGCAGTATGTTTCCTAAATTATTACGGCACTAAATGCACATTCACTTTATTACATTTTGGTAGACATGATATGGCTAATGCACCCAGCTAGCTGTATGGAAAAATAACATGTCAAAACATAGACATTAGACTGTAGAATAATAAGACGGGCATCTCCTTCTATACATATACTAAAGAAGCCCAGGACAAGGACTAGGTTATTTCCCTTGGCTTGTAGACGTAAACGTTCATTAAGGAATACAAGAAACAGTGTCATTTTGTTATTAAATTCATGTGATCGTACATGCTGTAGTATTTAACTGTTGATTTTTTATAATAATAATAATAATAATAATAATAATAATAATAATAATAATAATAATAATAATAATAATAATAATATTATTATTATTATTATTATTATTATTATTATTATTATTATTATTATTATTATTATTATTATTATAGAAGACAAACAAAATATATTAAAAAATCAAAAATTAACTAATAATAATAATAATAATATAATTCAACGTTTGGATTAAAAGAAAGAAAGAAATAAAGAGATTTCTCTTATAAAGCGCACTTACAAGCTCAGAGAGCTTCTCAAGGCGCTGGCCCGTAATATCCAGCAATCAGAAAATAATTTGCTAAAGTCAGGATTCGAACCCACGTCGCCCAAGACGCACTCACACAAGTCGTGCGCTCTGACCACTGAGCTATCCCTGCTGCATCAAAAAGGGAAATATTGTTTTCATTTTTCATCCAACTTAAATTGTTTCGGGTTTCATTGAAATCGCGAAATTTGCATCCACGTATTTTTACTGTTGCAAATAAGTCATTAGGCGGAGTAAGATGTCTTTTTTTTATTCTTTACATCTATATGTATGTGCTAATACACTACAAGCACAACAGTATTTAAACCCTACTATATTTGTAGATTTGCACAAGTGTATATAACTGTGTTTGCACGCCCGGGGTATCTACAGCGTAGAAAACCAGTACACTGCAGTAGATCTATCAGCAACATCGCTGCGATTATCTATAGAGGTTCGCGATTTTCATGGCAAACACTATAAACCATGTTCTCAGTGTCTGCAGACATTTGTTTGGGAGAACAAAAAATATATGTATAGTAAGTCTATATATAAATATAGAAACTAGAACATGAGGACGGTGACTAAGAGTAAAATGGTTGAGCAAGAACAACGTAGGATGAACGGGCACACGAATGATGTGCATTGTTTAGGTAGAAGAAGTGTTTCAAAGTGGAAGGTGGTGGTGGAGAAACGTGTGAGGGTGGGGGCGTGGGTTTGGTGGGTTGATGTGGAGGTTATGTAATTTAAGTATGATCGTCCAGTACTGGCTTTTACATAGTGCACTCACCAGTTTCCAGAGCTGCTCACGGCGGTTACCGAAATCACGATCGGACTTTAACGCCGCCCAAGACTACAATGTAGCCTACTGGAACAGTCCGGTCCAGCGCCAAGGATTAACTGACCCACTCCGATAGCCCTGGTGCTAAATATTAGAAGAAGGCTATAATGACCTTGACGATGATGGAGGACCTATCCTATCCTATCCTGTCCCGTAACTCGGAGGTCGCAGGGGCACCACAGATGATCGTTTAACCAGCATACTCCATCTTTCTCTGTCCTCAGCAGCCCTGATGGCTTCGCTCAGTGTCAAACCAGTCCATTCTCGAATGTTGTCATCCCACCTCTTTTTCGGTCGCCCTCTTCTTCTACCTCCTTGCACTGTGCCTTGCAGAATGGTCTTTGCAAGTCCTGATGATCTGGTGACGTGGACATACCATCGGAGTTTCCGTTTCTTCACCACTGTGAGCAAGTCATCGTGTTGTCCAATGGCTAATGTTGTCTGATGGAGGACACTTGAAAGAATGTAGTGAGAAGTATTTCGTGGTATGGAGGAAATACTAAAGGACTTTTCAGATCAGACGTGAAACTGTTTCGTTGCAGGCAATGCTTTGCTTGTCTGTTGTGTTCAATTTGACTTTGACTTTGAGAAGACAGGTAGATTAAAAGAATGTGTGATTTCTACTCAGCTCCCTTATTATTTGAACTCCTACATTTCCCTCTCTCCTTCACTCCCTGAGGAAAGGCCTGAGGTCTGATATGTTGGAGAACATTCTTTCATCAAGGGTTTCGAAACCTTCACAAAAAGTTTCTAAAATGTTTTACTTGTCGCTTGGTAAGATATTTGTCTCTCAACCTCATTATATTATTCTAATCTTCACAATAAACGTAATAGTTCTACTGACAGATCCCCGGGAAATAGAAGAGGCCGAGGTGATGTTGGGAAGAAAAACAAACTATGTTAAATAAGGGTGGGGTAGGGAAATGGTATATGGGGATGACGAAATAGAGTGTTTTGGGGAGGTGATGAATGAGGAGGATGGTGGTGGGGAAGAAATCGAGGTAGCGGATGGGTGAGAGCGGGTATAGCAGGTTGTGGCATATTTTTTTTTAAAAAGGAGAAGAGGAAGAAGAAAAGTACAAAGCCATTGATGTGCTAGCTAGGTCTTCATTCATCACCCGCAGACATCATACATCTTGTGGCTAGCTCCTCTGACAGTCCGACACTTAACTCTATCTTATGCCCTTGCTTCTTACAGAGAAAAGTACCGGCCACCAGGGTAGGCGAGATGACAAAGATTCCCCACATTATTCGCAAGATAGTATTTTATTTTTTTATCCCCACCTCAACATCCCCCTCCACCTTGCTCTGGAAACAGATAAGTCGTACTTCTTGTACTTGAATAACCTTAATAATCTTAATAAACTGCTATCCTGAACCACTTAATGTTTTGGATTATGGGTAGTATTCGTCACTCTCGCGGATGTCCATTTAAAAAACAAACAATAGATCACACGTAACTATTCTGAAAATCAAGACAACCTAATCAAACAGAAATCCAAACAGAGTGTGTGAGCTTACGGATGTGAACGCTCTGTATTGGGAGTAGATTTCAGCAGGCTCAGATACGCTGCGTAAGCAGGATGCATTTGATTGTTTCACCTTAACAGCATAGCAAGAATTTCACTTCTAATGATTTTCTGTCATAGCAACTTTCATTAATCTTGTGTGACGCTATTTGTTAAGGTTATATTTTAGCTAGACAATACACTCTTAATATTTTCATGCATTTTAGCATTTGAATGCATCTTGCACAAAGATGAAATGAGGAAGGGCAAAGAAATGCAAGAAAGGTTAGGTATTGGTGGTGTGTGTGGGGGGGGGAGGGAAGGAGTTGTTGAATGTCTAATTCCGCAGACTGCCACATTCAGTGCTTTCAAATACACATCTGTATGATTGGGTATTAACATCTACATGTTGGAAAATTGCACATTTTTTGTACACACACACACACACACCCACACACACCCTCACACACCCTCACACACACCTACACACTTATTTATATAATGGAAAACATACTTCTTAAATCAGTACATAGAATAATAGTGGCTATTTTACTATTTACATCTTTTCCACAAATACACGTTCTCCTAACTGTCAGTTCTACATGCAGCAATCGAGCCAAGAGTGCAGCCTCACCCTCAGAGGAATGTAACAAGTTCAAACTTTCACTTCCGCCAAATCAAATAAAAAGGTACGAAAAGCAGTATCACACCAGTCGTACGGGCCAGGCCTTAAGCAAGACCTATTCATCCATACATCTTCATTGGGCCCGCGACTTATCAGTTCCTTAATAACATTATCCATGCTGACCTCACATAGTACCGGAGCAGATCTATGTTCTCCTAGGACTACGTTCCCCGAGGTCTATAGTCCCTTAGGCTTTTAAACCCAAGTCTATTCTTAATCTAGACCATATTTGTGATCATACAGTAAGTTTTGTCGAATAGTAGTAAAGTAGTATATCGCCAATATTTACACATAAAAACACAAACCCACGCACGCACACAGGCCAGAAATAAAAACAATAACAACACTGTCGTACGTAAATATCCTGGGGAAAATATAGGTTTTGTGGAACATCGACCTGGGAAAATACAGACCTGAATGGGCAATGACCGCCAAAAATCCCCCCCCCCCCCGCCCCCCTCCCCCCCCCACACCTCATAGTAAGCCAACACGCCCTTATTCATAGACAAGGCGATACGGAATTAAAATAGACGAACCTAAACCAAATTAGCAACGACAGCTAGCTATTCCTCTCACTGCTTAAAGAAGGGAGCTGCGGTGTGGAGTGGCAAAGACATTGAAATGTGCAGCTGGCTGCAAGAATTGAATTCAAGGTCCCCAGCGTCCCGTGAAGGTTACCTCATGCTCACCGTGATTAAACACGATTCTGACCTATAAATCAACGAGGTTGGCGTACTGGCGATGGAAGAAGAAGAAGAAGAAGAAGAAGAAGAAGAAGATGATGATGATGATGATGATGATGATGATGATGATGATGATGATGATGATGATGATGATGATGATGAAAAAGAAAAAAAGAACAAGAAGAAGGAGGAGGAGAATTAAGAGAAAGCGAAGAAGAAAAAGGAAGAAAAGGAAGTGGATCAGAAGAAGTAGAGGAAGAATATAAGAAACAGAAAGGGGATACGAAAAAAAGGAAGGAAGGGGACGAGGAGGAGGAGGATGAGGAAGAAGAAAAAAATTTTTACGTTGAAAGGGTTCAAGTTTAGCGAAGCAGAGACAAATCGTACACAGAATCATGACGAAACAATTGAGATATACACCATAGCCCACTCCTAAAATCACTGGCTCTCCGGAAGCATCAACTCTTTGTCACTAAACAAACACTGATGTATGCGTAAATTAAGGCTTGCTATCTGTATAGCAAATAACGTGTGACGTTTGTTAACCTTGGTCTCTACCCTTCTCTTTTAGACAATGGTGAAGTACAATGACCTTGACCTTTCGGCAAGTACAAATACGAATGATCTAACATGCATTTTTGGCAGTAGTTAAAAGTATCAGCACAATAAAAATGACGAATGTCGGTTCAAGTGCTCTTAAAGGTAAATCAAAAGGTGTGTTTTCAACAGCAAAAAGGTGAAAATAGGAGCGACTGGCCGACCGACACACCGACATTTGGCTCGTTCTGATTCCTGACTATTTAAAAGTATTTCTAACAAGATCTGGAAATACAAAAAGTTAAGGGAAAAAAAAGGCGTACAACAAAAATATAACTCTTTTGAAGGAATAATTATTTTTGGATTTTTTATTAATAAATTCCGTTGTATTTGTGCCTATTAATAGCAACAGCCGTTGGCTAGCCAGCCAATATTCTGGAGCTAAAAATAGCTACCAAAGCAGGTAAGGGACAGAACCCGTAAAAAAATTGCTCGTAAGGTTTTCCGTTTTAGGTTGATAAAATAGACCCTACCCTACCCCAAAACTAATCCTTCAAGTCTTGTGGTCCACTCAGAAATAGGATCCAAGGTCACATCATCGATGTACCGTGAAAACAGGGGAAATCACTCCCTGTCAGAACAGAAATGGAAAATTCACACTTTAGCTGTGAGTAACGAAAGACTACTTCATCATCCCTGCTTAATGTAATAATTTCACTGCCTAAATGGCCATTCTACATTTTGTAAGGCCCTGGCAGTATACATATGGAAATAAATACATACATAATGTAATAACAATGCGAAGTTTGGTGTAATCCCGGTTTTGCCAAAAGTAAACAACACATTCGAATTGGGGCCTTTTAAGGTTTATTATATTGTGAATAGTGCCGGCTTAACAACACTGAACTAGATTAGTACTGATAAAATTACAGGAACAACCCTCATTAAACGACCAGGCCTGCGGAAATTATATAGGATTAAGTATCATGAGATATATTACAGACATAGGTTCTTCACCCATACTTTAAAAAAAAAAAAGGTCCATTGACAAAACCCGTAATCATCATTATGTTCGTCCGGTAAGGTTCTTCAAAGCGTCAATGAGTAATCTACTGCCATGAATTACGTCAGTGGTATGCTTACACACGACGAGCGTGAAATATTTCTTCAGACATGATGAAGAGGCCGACGAGCCTATATATAGACCCGTATCAGTTAATAATCAGTGAATGGACTGGCTTGACACTGAGCAAAGCAATGAGGGTTGCTGAGGACAGAAAAAGAATACGCTGGTTAAACGATCATCTGCGGTGCCCCAACGACCTTCGAGTTACGGGATAGGATATGATAGGATCAGTTAATAGAAACCAAGACGCTTGGACAAAGTAAACAATATTCTGAGGCTATAACATCCAGTTTTCTTTCAAGCGCGCCCTTAAGAATGGCGTTGACTTGGTCCCAGAAAAAACGCAATATAGAAGGCATGCATCTTCATTAAATAGTCGGGTATTACATCATCCCCAACATCCATCCTTGTCTCCTGGTACAGAAACTCGCTGAGTATTCTTTTCTGTAATATAGTGCAAAATGTCCTGCACCGAGGTGCTGTGATGAAGTGCAAATGTCCTCTATAGAGAGGCTGTTCTCATACACAATATCTGTGCACTTTAAAATACGAACAAGAGATAGATTGTTGTTGTTTTTCTGTTGTTTTTTTTTTTAAATAATTTTCTTCTTCTATTTCTCCCAAACTGGAAATTGATGAGTACGTTAAACCTTTTAAATCCGCCTAATCATTCGAACTTTTGAGATTTTACCGAACAAATACGAGTAACACAAGGACGGACTACACTGTGCTGTTTATTTACGACTGTATCTGGACATTTCAGTTGTCAATAACAGCACTTGCTTAACGCAATATTTGTACTTTAAGTGGACAAGATTATGAGTTCCCGAGCTGTGAGCTCTAGAACTATTGCTTTTGGCTTATCCGTCCGGCCGGCGTCCAGAATCGGAGATAACATTTGCCCACTTTTCTCTATTTATGTATTCTTTATTTATTCACTTTTGTATGGCGCGCTTTACCAGCTTAAGAGCCGTTCAAGGCGCTGGCCGATATAGGATCTAACACAAGCCGCCCGAGGCGCCCACTTGCAATCTTTGGGCGCGTAGTCTAACGCCCAGACGACTGAGCACAATCCTGGGCGACCGGGGATGAGGAAAAGAGTGCAGGGTGTATTTGTGTAGCTTGCACTCGCCCTTCTAGGGCATGATTGTCAGGATGTGTAAAGTCCATGCGATGGAATGCGTGCGTGCACAGACTAGACCTCGGTTTATACTCTCATCCGAAGCAAAACTGAAACTAATGAACGGATTTCTTTGAAACTTGATATTTAATTAGGAAATAGTGAACCCTAGCAGATGACATATACATATTGTATGACGTCATTATGGTGATGTCAAAATTTGTTGTTTTTCCTACACCTATTTTCTCCCAAACTACTGGAGGGATTTTGTTCAAGTTTGGTATGTACTTAGACTTTACCTTTATAAGATTTATAGTCCAGATCCTACTCACTGTAAAAAAACCAAACAAGCTATAAAGGAGTGTATGGTACAGACTCTGTAACTAAACCCAGGCTTTTAAATATTATAGTAGTAATTTTGCGGATTCTCCATAATGCTGTAAGGTGCAATTTGGGAGTAAATATCAAGTTGTGTGTTGGTGGACAAGATTAGGATTCTTACTTTTTTGTTGGTATATTTACCTGCAGCGGAGGTGATAATGTTAATTTTATGATGTGTGTCATGAACCGAGCAGTTTACCCTGCCCATTGACTATTTAGCCATGTGTAGTCTTTGTAACAGTAGAGAAGAAGTAGAGACTATTACACAGCAGCAATTAAATTACGCAGCAGACCACACACCGCGAGCCACCCACATCGCAGTGAGTCAGCACTTGAGCTTTGAATCGGACCGTTTTAACCAATCAGAGCAGGCTCAGTGGGTAGAGCAGTATTGACTGTGTCAGAGCCTAACACAGTTTGAATCAGTCGTGTGTGAGACGAGGTAGAGACAACATCTCCACAGCTAGAGAAATCTCTACACTCATAGACCAGGAAGCAGGACTTTGAAATCTTAGAATTCTCTCAAGTCATCACGGGCCTGAACTTGTCAAACAGGTAAATGAACACCCTTCTGTTTCATCGTGATATATTTATATTATTGTTGAAATTATGTTTGTGGAATTTGCTATGCATAAATGTGAATTGTTAATCCGAATTTGCCGTACCACGTGGAAGAGCCGACCACGAGCCGAAACACGACCGGTTGCGCCGCCATGTTGCATACCATACGGAACCACTGTTGTTTAACTTATATGTATGTTTGCAGACCAGTGGCTGTACCACTGAATGTTTATATTATTATTAATTCTGTATGTGTATAGTTAGACACGATTTATATTTATGTATGTATAGGAATTTAGAGTGAGATTCCAGTGGAACCCGGAAGTAGCAGAATGTTCGTCGCTTATGTATAGAGATGTGGAGCTATCACTGAGGGCTACTTGGCTTTCAGTGAGACGCTCTGCACAAACCGATTATTCAGGGTTGTGCAGAATTTCGTCTCTTATATTACAGACGAGCAGGCGAGCTATCCCGAGCTATCCCGAGCTATCCTGTGCACCCCACTCCACAGAAACGACTAGTTGGTTGAGGAGACTCTACCGCACAAGACGGAAAGAGCTGCCTTGAAAGACACCCTGTCAGACCCCACAGCGTGGCAAGGGAACCCAACTACACAACTACAAAGGTGTACCAGAAGCTACCTCACAGAAGGACTTCGACCGCACCATCAGAAAGTTAAGTGTAATCGACAAAGGTGCACTTAAACTGATCATAACAGGACCACAGTAGTCCAACTCTTCAGAAACTGTAAAACGGACCACAGTAGTCCAAATCTACATGAAATATTATAGCAAGTGCCCGAGGAAGAAAAACAGCTGCCTAGACTATCAGCGATCGAACTATTAGCAGTAACTGAGACATTTTAAGTTAGATTAGTACTTAGAGAATCTTGTATAGAGTAGAAGAAATAAATGTGTGATTTTAACTGTTATCAAGTGGCTGGACTACATATGATTCATAGCCGTGTGAAAGCTAGTGTGACAGTAATCTTTTACCATTTTTCTATCTATTTCTGTACCCCAACCTTAACACAGAACGAGCTAAACAAATAAATTTATTAAAGTAATTCATAGGGTGACTTACTAGCAGTTCCCACCGAATAAACGTGAGGGTCCATAATTCCATTGTGCAGAGCCCATAAACCCCACGTGACACTTTAATTGGCGAGCCTAGCTAGGATCTGTATATAATAGGAATTGGGTATAACCGGACCTTAGTACAATAAAATTAGATAACAGTAGAAGTAGAATAACTTAGAATAGTGTAAGGGTATAACACTGATCAGTTGGGTGCACTATTCTTTAGTTAAAAACTTTTTTGCTTCAATTATTTTTGTGTCTGTATGTTGCATTGTTCTTTTGCAGGTTTTGCTTAAGTAACTGTTGTATGCCATTTGACTCTTGTTTTATTCTATTATTGATTACGAATTTTATGGTCTTTGCATTGTTGTTATTGAATTGCAATATTGCTAGTGTTTTGGTATTCCACTTGATTCAGAGGGTGTTCATAGACACGTTTGACAATGTCGGACCCAGTGGCCTTGAGATTGCGCTTCAAGGAATTAGGGGAAGCTTTACACTTAGCAGGGGGAGACCTAATTGCGTATATCAATGCAGAGGTAGAGAAACAGGAGGCTAAGGCAGAGAGAGCAGCAGAGAGAGAGGCGAAGAAACTCGAAGCGGCAGAGAGAGCCGCAGAGAGAGAACAGAAAAAAGCAGACTTAGAGGCAGAGAGAGAGGCAAAGAAATTAGCATTAGAAGCAGAGCAAAAGAAAGCAGAGTTAGAAGCAGCAAGAGAACAGAAGAAATTAGAATTAGAAGGAGAACAGAAGAAGGCAGCATTAGCAGCAGAGAGAGAAGCAGAAGTTAGGAAATGGGAGTATGAGAGGGCAGAAAAGGAAAAAGACAGACAGCATGAGTTAGAGCTAAGAAGATTGGGATCAGGAGCTTCAAGTTCTTCCTCAACCCCTCCCCACTCAGATCAGCTAGAGGTAGCATCCAACCCTGTACAAGGAATGTCATTTCCACTGGGAACATTCAATGAAAGAGAAGAAGGTCTAGATCTCTATCTGACTAGGTTTGAGCGTCTAGCAACAGAGTACAAACTAGATCCCACTCATTGGTCTTTTAAGCTTAGTCAAGGGCTTAGAGGAAAGGCTTATGACATCTACAGTAAGCTACCGACTGACAGAGTGACTGACTATCACAAAGTAAAAGAGGCACTCCTAACGGGATTCGAACTAACAGGAGAATGCTACCGGCAAAAGTTCCGCACCAACCGGAGAGTGAAAGGAGAGAGCTATGCGCAGTTCGCGGATCGGTTGTCCACAACGCTGGATAAGTGGATTAGCCAGTCAGCCACGGCTAAAACGTATGATGGACTGACAGAACTGTTAGTATGGGAACAGCTACGGGAAACCATGACCCCCGAGCTGAGAACATTCTCAGTAGAGCAGGGCGCGGAAAGACTGGAAGATCTGGTCAAGGTCGCAGATAGGTACATGGCCGCACACGGAGAAGCCAAGAGCTTCAGGCGAGACCTAAAGCCTAACGGGAAAGAGGCACAGAAACGAAGCCCTAACCGAGAAGAGCGCACCGCGAATAAGCCGAATAACCCCAGACCTGGGCAAAATAAAGGACCCAACACGGAATTCGGGAAAAGAGGTCCCGCAGAACAGAGACGGTATTGTTCGTTCTGCAACAGAAACAATCACTCCACCGCAGAATGTTTCAAGTTGGCCGCACAACGTAGGGAAGAGCGCGAAAGCCGGCCAGCGCACAGAGTTCTAACTCAAAGTAGCGGTAACAAGCCACACACAATCGGAGATCACCCATCGGTGACAGACACGGTCAAGGTCAACGGAAAAGAAGCGAGCTGTCTGTATGACACAGGTCTATCATACGACGCGATAGTTAGCGAATCTCTGGTATCGCGCGCGGACTTGACAGACAAGACAGTCGACTTACAAGGAGCAGACTTGACGAAACCGACGACTACTTGCCCAATAGCTTGGATCGAAGTAGAGAGTAGGTACGTCACAGGAAGAATCCAAGCAGCTGTTTTACAGAAACCCCTGTATGATCTAGTGCTAGGTTGTAGGTATGTGTTCTTAGGCACGCCCCCCAACACTGTAGAGATAGCTGCAGTGCAAACCAGGGCCCAAGCTAAAACCCAACCACCCCAGCCCGAGTTCGCTCCGAACCCAGGATCGAAGAGATCAAAACAGCACAGAAAGAAGACACCTCGATAGCGAAGTGCTTCCAGAAGCTACCCAAGGCGCACACACCCCCGCACAAGGGAGACTTCTACATGGAAGAGGGAGTTCTACATCGACAAGGAGATGGAGATCACACCCAACTAGTACTACCAGCCACCCTTCGAGCCCAAGTACTAGAATTAGGCCACAGCATGCCACTCAGCGGACACATGGGAATTGGAGCCACAGTGCAGAGAATCAGCGCACACTACTATTGGCCAGGAATCACGGAGGATGTCAAGCGCTACGTGAAATCTTGCCACCGATGTCAACGATATTCCCCGCGACATCACACCGTACCAGTTACCTTAGGACCATCAGTAGTAGTCGGCGTGCCATTCCAGCAAGTCTCAGTAGACATAGTAGGACCACTGCCCATGACCAAGAAGCGGAACAGATTTCTACTCACACTCGTCGACGCATGTACGATGTGGTGCGAAGCAGTCCCGTTGCCAGCGATCGACACCAAGAAGATCGCAGATGCACTCATCGCCATCTTTACCAGAGTCGGATTCCCGGACAGCATTAGAACGGACAACGGATCTCAGTTCACCGGCCGCCTGATGCAAGACGTGTTCGAGTTGATACAAGTCCATCACATTCGCACACCACCATACCATCCAGCCAGCAACGGACAAGTAGAAAGACTGAATGGAACCCTTCTCACCATCCTCAGGAAAGTCGCCGACGACAATCCAGAAGCGTGGGACACCTACGTGAATGCGGCACTGTTCGCATACCGAGAAACGCCCCATGCAGCCACAGGCTACACCCCGTCAACATTGCTATTCGGCAGACCTCTAGCCGGACCGCTAGAAGCCCTACGCAGAAGTTGGACGGAAGCCAAGATAGACGACACACCAAGAGGTGCCACCAAGTACGTCGCAGACCTGCAGGAAACCCTCAAAGCAACGTGGAAGAAAGCTGGTGAAGCACTGAAGAAGGCAAGAGCCCGTCAGGCGAAGTACTACAACCGCCACGCGAACGACAGAGAACTGCAAGTCGGCGATCAAGTGCTACTCTTACTTCCAAGTGGAACCAACAAGCTGGACATCGCTTGGAGAGGACCGTACCGGGTGACGGCCAAGAAATCCAAGACAGTCTACCAAGTAGAGGTGAACGGGAGAGCCCGATACCACCACATCAATCTCCTCAAGAAGTATACGGACAGACCAGCGACCCCCAGCACTCACAACTTGTTAGCCATCGCCATCGCGGAAGAAGGAGAAAGCATGGAGACCAATGCAGTAGAGTATCCCCTGCACTCCAAAGAAACCTACAAAGACGTGATACTCAACGGAGACCTAGCCGCTACACAGCAACAGCAAGTACGACAGGTCATTCGACAACATCAGACTGTGCTCACAGACCGACCAGGGAGGACAGACCTCGTCGAAGTAACCTTAACGGTGACCGACCCAACACCCGTCCGCCAGAAGCTCTACCCGATGCCACTGTCTCAGCAGCGAGCCATCAAGGAAGAGATAGACACCTTACTGGCAGCCGGAATCATCTCAGAGTCTACCTCACCCTACAGCGCAGGCACGGTATTGTTGCGAAAACCCAACGGAGAGCACCGACTGTGCATCGACTTCAGACTCCTGAATGCGGTAACGCAGTTCCAGCCAGAGCCACTCCCGGACCAGACAGACCTATTTGCCAAGCTACAGCGAGCGAAGTACTTCTCACGTATCGACCTCAGCAAAGGATACTACCAGATACCAGTGCAACCGCAAGTCCGAAAGTACCTAGCGTTCAGCACTATGGAAGGACATTTCGAATTCAACGTGCTTCCATTCGGACTCCACAACGCACCCAGCATCTTCAGCGCCATGATGCGAAAACTCCTGGCACCCCTGAGCAGCGAGCACCTACACTCGTTTATGGACGACATCCTCATCGCAACGCCTACGTGGGAGGAACATGTCACGCTCCTACAACAACTACTCGCCCGCCTCAGAGACACGGGATTGACGGCCAGACCCACCAAATGTCAGATTGGATTCACAGAGCTAGAATTTCTGGGACACACCATCAGTCAAGGAAGCCTGCGACCGGTAGAAAAGACAGTGAAAAGCCTACTCGACGCTCCTAGGCCCAAGACCAAGAAGGAAGTGCAGTCGTTTCTAGGACTCTGCGGCTTCTACCAGAAATTCATCCCCAACTACAACAGCATCGCCGTGCCACTGACAAATGGAACCCGGAAAATCGCCCCGGACAAAGTAGTTTGGACAGCGGAATGTGAGACAGCATTCCAAACACTCAAGGACAGAATGACATCGGCGCCAGTACTCCACCTACCCGATTTGACTCAGCCATTCGTTCTTCGCACCGACGCAAGCGACTTAGGCCTCGGAGCAGTACTGCTACAGCGCGACCCCAAGAATGCAGAGACGCTATTCCCTGTCGCCTACGCCAGCAGAAAATTGAGACCCGCCGAGACCCACTACGCCACGTCGGAGAAAGAATGTCTTGGACTAGTCTGGGCCATACAGAAATTCCAACTCTACCTGTATGGGACCCACTTCACAGTTCAGGTGGACCACCAACCACTATCGTTCCTGGCAGCCTCCAAGTCTTTGAACTCTCGCCTGATGAGATGGGCACTCACCCTTCAGGCATACTCATTCCAAATCGAGTACATCCCCGGCAAAGAGAACCACGGAGCCGACTACCTCAGTCGCCATCTCGTGGAGGACACAGCAGCTGTCGCCCACCCAACACAACTAAGGGCCACAGCACCAGAATTCGTCCCCGTCCAGTAAAACCCTGTCACTAGTGTCCATAGCTACCTGGCACAGCATTGCAGCTCAGGTAGAGCAACTTACTTAGTGTGTAAATAGGACCCTAGGATAGTGCAGTGTTAAACTAGGCTCTGTAGTAGAAAAAGGTCGAATCCAGTAGTCATCGCCTTTTTTTCAGTTGAGGGAGCCTGTCATGAACCGAGCAGTTTACCCTGCCCATTGACTATTTAGCCATGTGTAGTCTTTGTAACAGTAGAGAAGAAGTAGAGACTATTACACAGCAGCAATTAAATTACGCAGCAGACCACACACCGCGAGCCACCCACATCGCAGTGAGTCAGCACTTGAGCTTTGAATCGGACCGTTTTAACCAATCAGCAGCAGGCTCAGTGGGTAGAGCAGTATTGACTGTGTCAGAGCCTAACACAGTTTGAATCAGTCGTGTGTGAGACGAGGTAGAGACAACATCTCCACAGCTAGAGAAATCTCTACACTCATAGACCAGGAAGCAGGACTTTGAAATCTTAGAATTCTCTCAAGTCATCACGGGCCTGAACTTGTCAAACAGGTAAATGAACACCCTTCTGTTTCATCGTGATATATTTATATTATTGTTGAAATTATGTTTGTGGAATTTGCTATGCATAAATGTGAATTGTTAATCCGAATTTGCCGTACCACGTGGAAGAGCCGACCACGAGCCGAAACACGACCGGTTGCGCCGCCATGTTGCATACCATACGGAACCACTGTTGTTTAACTTATATGTATGTTTGCAGACCAGTGGCTGTACCACTGAATGTTTATATTATTATTAATTCTGTATGTGTATAGTTAGACACGATTTATATTTATGTATGTATAGGAATTTAGAGTGAGATTCCAGTGGAACCCGGAAGTAGCAGAATGTTCGTCGCTTATGTATAGAGATGTGGAGCTATCACTGAGGGCTACTTGGCTTTCAGTGAGACGCTCTGCACAAACCGATTATTCAGGGTTGTGCAGAATTTCGTCTCTTATATTACAGACGAGCAGGCGAGCTATCCCGAGCTATCCCGAGCTATCCCGAGCTATCCTGTGCACCCCACTCCACAGAAACGACTAGTTGGTTGAGGAGACTCTACCGCACAAGACGGAAAGAGCTGCCTTGAAAGACACCCTGTCAGACCCCACAGCGTGGCAAGGGAACCCAACTACACAACTACAAAGGTGTACCAGAAGCTACCTCACAGAAGGACTTCGACCGCACCATCAGAAAGTTAAGTGTAATCGACAAAGGTGCACTTAAACTGATCATAACAGGACCACAGTAGTCCAACTCTTCAGAAACTGTAAAACGGACCACAGTAGTCCAAATCTACATGAAATATTATAGCAAGTGCCCGAGGAAGAAAAACAGCTGCCTAGACTATCAGCGATCGAACTATTAGCAGTAACTGAGACATTTTAAGTTAGATTAGTACTTAGAGAATCTTGTATAGAGTAGAAGAAATAAATGTGTGATTTTAACTGTTATCAAGTGGCTGGACTACATATGATTCATAGCCGTGTGAAAGCTAGTGTGACAGTAATCTTTTACCATTTTTCTATCTATTTCTGTACCCCAACCTTAACACAGAACGAGCTAAACAAATAAATTTATTAAAGTAATTCATAGGGTGACTTACTAGCAGTTCCCACCGAATAAACGTGAGGGTCCATAATTCCATTGTGCAGAGCCCATAAACCCCACGTGACAATGTGTACCCTGAGATATGATTGGCTCAAAAGTCGCCAGTTGGTGAATTGTAAAACGATCAATTTCCAAGATTGAAGGTTCAAGATTTAATCCCAGTACTCGCCCCTTTTGTGGTGTGGAGGATACAAAAACATAAGCATAACAATCATAATGCGGTTGTAAAAAAAATAACAGCAAAATTACTAACATTCCAACTTGAACATTCACAACAATAACAATATGCTAATATTGTTAATATTATTAGTATACGCCCTTTCCTAATTTTAAACTTTTAATCAATTTTAGTAACACATGTTTTCTTTCCCGAAACAAATGGCACAAGTTCAACATTGACTTGCACGATAAATATTTACTACAAATAAACATTTGTCGCAGATGCTTGTGTTTTGGACACTCAAAAATAAAGTGAAATTCATCCCCAATTGAACCCATATTGCAGTCCCTACAATCTATATATATAATTTTCCTTAGATCATATTTTCTACCTCTTCTGCTACAAATTAGTATATTTTTTATTAGTATAATGGCTTGATAAAGATTTGAATAAAAATCGAAATATTGCCTCGGATCTCAACTTGGGTGTTGCTGTTTGTTTTGTTCTCCACAAATTAGTATATTGTTTATGTAAATGAGCACAGGCGATAAAGAGTCCCAGTTAGTATCCGTACTTGAGTAGGCTACATGTTACCAAGGTAGCGGTAAGGCTGGTACACCCCGATGCTAATCTTGTGTAAATAGAATAACCTTTGATCCCAATATTAATGTTTAGTTTGGCCACTGGACCATACTGATTAATGGTTGGGAAGGTGTGGGATCGAGTGCTCTACTGACGATTCTCCCGTTCAAGGTGCTAATTACTTGCCCCGAATGATTAGACTGTGCAAGGCTAAATTAACCCAATCACCACCACTAATCAGTGAGCCAGACTGCCTCATTTTATCGGGCAAAGACGTAGCTGGGAACACAACGGGGAGCGTATCTATGTTTCCCAATATATATGTTCACCGATTATTGGTCACTTCCCACCACCACCACCCACCCACCCACCCCCACCACCCGGTCACTTTTTCCCCGGACATTCCCCCCCCCCCCCAGGTCTTTTCCTCCCCAGTCTTTTCTCCCATAGCCCACTTCATTCTCCCCCTCGCCCCCCCCCCCCTTCCCCGGGATTTGGTGGGCAAAAATTCCCACTTGACCTGCAATAGGAACTTTAGGAGCTGAGTGGGATTGACAGTGTACTAATTTTACTGAAAACCAGAACTTTTCTGTACATACACAATTTGTTACAGATTTTTTTTCTAATGCTCAGGGCCCTATAGATACTTATATTTTCAGTGTTGTCGTTGATTTGCATGGGATGAAGACGGATGTTCAATGCTACTGAATAATTATGTGAGTCTTGGAGTCCGTCCTGCATTTCAAGAAGATATATTTGGACAATTCTTCTTTTTTTCATCTTGTCGTCGTCAAAGATTGCTACATCGTAGCTCCTGGTCCGTTTTGAATTAAAGGTACGATTGCGCGTGCGGGCGGGGTCGACGACCGAGCAGAACGGAAAACAGCTTCGTTTATGGTTATACGCCAATGACAGATTATATAGCCCATCATCTGATGCAATCTCACATAGTTTAATTAATAATGAAGTCGGCAGAGGAAATCTCCAGGCAGTGATTTCGCAGTCGTAAATAAGGTCGACAATCGAAGATTTTCTTCTGCCGTAGACCCCGCCTAGAATGTCACCTCACAGTTCCCTGTGCTCATCGTACATAAAACATACGCTGTCAGTCGTTTATTGTTGACTGTGCGTGGGTATATATAACCTTGCCAAAGTCCCCAACAACACCGCTCATTTAGGAGATTTTGGCAATTAAAATTATAACTTACTTTACTTGTTCCTTCCGCTTCTTCTGGGACGACCAGTTCCCCACAATAAAGAGTGATCAGTCCAGAAACATCTAAGCGTCCCAATCCTGTCCAATATATTTACCCTAGATATATTAGATAGAAGCCAGTGCTGACAGCCAAGCGTTGATATCCAAATGAACACTGCGCTACCCACGACTGGAATTTGAGTCCACCCACTGTGATCTCTCTCTCTCTCTCTCTCTCTCTCTCTCTCACACACACACACATACACACACATACAAAGCAGCAAAAGGCCAACAATTCTGGCTACGTACGCGTAACAGTGTGGACCCTCTCGCATTTTTTTTCCACTTCATCAACGTCTTTCATTCCTACCCTGTCCCTATCCCTACCCCAAACCCAAACCTTACAGCCAGCAATAATAATTGTTGTACATCATTAACTTGTGTTTCGGAACATATAATTGCTTCACAATTCTGACATGAAGAAAAGTTCGTATGGTCTGCTTCAGCTCACTGGCAAAACATCAAAGCATCAAAGCATCAAACATGAAACGCCTTCTCCATTTCTATACAGTGCATCCGCCATTTTTAAAATGAAGGCGTCATTTCCTGCGCATGGGTACAGATGTTATACGATATTGGTGAGGGGAAATTAGTGACCTAGTTGTGTGAGGAAAAGACAGATGATGTTTGTTTTTTTGTTCTTTTTGGAGGTAAGGGCTATGGAAAGGGGGGGGGGGGGGCCTTAAAAAGAAGAGTTTTTTTTTTTACAGAAGAAGAAGAACAACACAACAACAACAAATCTCTTGATACCTGATGTTCGGTTGATACAACTTTATAAGACTGGCCTGGGCCTTAAAGATGGTGATGGTGGCCTTTACAGAGAGGTATGGCAAGGTGGCAGAGCGCCAAGCATGCAATTCAACCTTTGATAGTGGCAGATGCTACCTCGCCAGTGACGAGCGGAACGCACAGAGGGCGCCGACTGGATTGATCGTCATCCAATGCACTGCGTACCATCTTTTTTCAGCTCTAGTCTAGTGCATTCCGATTATCACACAATATCTCTGTAGTGCTCGGTTAATCTTTCATGTTATGTTGCTGTCATCAAAGACCACGATGAAGCTGCTTCTGATGCTTAATCTGTTTCGAGCGATCTTTATACTATCAGCATAAAGTTTTGGCGCATTATAAATGGACATCATCATCTTCTTCATCATCATCATCAGCAGCAGCAGCATTTTGTATACTGTTGACTAGATCTAGTGCATTTCGATTTTTAGTGTCTTTCGGTTTACCTTAGGTATTATCTAGTCCATATGCCAGTGTTGATCAGCTAGTATCATCTTGAAAATGGATCAGTTCTGCGTCAATATTCATTCAGCTCCATGTCTCCTTGAGCAGGTGTACCACAAATTCATAAAGATGTTCGCACACATATTAAGCTAGCCACGATAGGGCACCGAGACCTTTTAATTAAGGGGGTATCACATGGGATGATCAACGACGAATAACGATGTGGAAGTGTGGACAGGGAAATAGAACCTTCATTTATTTGCGGACGGTATGCACGCGCCAATATTGAAAAAGCTGTTCATCATTGATCCCTGCCTGATGGTTGACATATGAAATGCAGACATTAGACCTTCTTATGCTAGTAAGAGGCCTCGCCATTCCATTCTACGCATTCGACAGAAAACCCCATTCGGCGCCTTCTAAGCGTTCCGATCATCATTGGTCAGGGAGCGTCTGCTATTACCAAATGTCGAAATAGCATGCTTGTCGATTCAACATCGTGCTATTTGGTCTTTTGTGATCATAATATGAGAGTTCGTATGCTTTGTTATTGATTTGCCCATTATGCGTTGTGTTTTTTTTCTTTCTCGGATCAATAAACTGTATTTGACTTGACTTGGCCGGGCTTGTCTGGGACCTGATAAAAATCATTGTAGATGAGCTATATACGAGTGTAACCTGTAAGAGCATCATACAGGCATTTCAAGAGCTAGAAATGGAGCCTGCAGGAGATAGAAAGAGGCCTTGCGAGGGCTAAAGAACGTTAAGAACGCATTAGAGATAGAAGATGAGCGTGTTTGTGCCCGGTGTCGTAACATTTGCCATCGACATGCGATAGCCGTGATGTGTGGAGCAATTTTCTCGTTATCTGCCAAGCCTTTCGCCATTCTCCTGTATGCTGAAAACAAGAAGATGATTGTTGTAGAAGAAACTCTGCTGAGAGACAATAATGGTCTGCTGTGTCTCGATGCTAAAAACGCAGCCCAACAGAGCGTAATTTTACACTTCGGCACCCCCTGGACACTATAATAAAATGTCACGCACTCGCGCGCGCGCACACACTCTCTCTCTCTCTCTCTCTCTCTCTCTCTCTCTCTCTCTCTCTCTCTCTCTCTCTCTCTCTCTGTCTCTGACACACCCCCTTTAACAGGGGTCGGACTCATGAATATCTGGTAGTTTTTACTCGTTTCATTCGCCGACTGTTTTTTGTTGTTGGTTTTTTGGTGGTTTTTTTGGTTTTTATTTGCAAACACCCAGATATTTGATAGAGATGGCTTAATACATTTTAAAATAACGCAACCATCATTATTTGCTGATCAAACAGCAATCAGTAGGCTAATAACCGTCACTTACCGCGCTTTCAGGTCGCAACCACAACAGCTGGTTACCGATGATTGTCTGTATTGCGTATTCATACAATGTCATCGATATTCCTGACATTACCATAACAATAACGACAATGGCGGAATGTGAGATTAGAACTAACGAATACGTGCGCCATAAACTTCCCGTTAAATTTTATGGTGACAACGAGCACAAGAAAAAAAAAAGGTTTCATATAATTATTTACCTATTTTCTACCAGAATTTATATTTTGATGAAACCTTGTTAATAGTCAAGTGTGTTACATTAACACACAAACACACACAAACACACACACACACACAAACGCGCACACTCACACAGAGAGAGAGAGAGAGAGAGAGAGAGAGAGAGAGAGAGAGAGAGAGAGAGAGAGAGAGAGAGAGAGTGGAAGGGAGGGAGGGATGGAGAGAGAGAGAAAAATTATATAATATAAATATGATTTTAGGCATGAGTATCAACAGATCTGCTCTTCACTGCCACCATCAGAAGCTGTTGTTAATGAAAAGGATGTGCTTTCCTGCTTTTTAAAGATTACCCCCTACAAGGCCGTCGGCCCTGATGGTTTGAAAGGCAGGGTATTAAAATCGTGTTCACAATAACTAAGTCACGTTTTTACATGCATGTTTGAACTGTTCCTTCGCTGTCACTTTTTGTACGAGGTCTTGGAAAAGTTCTGTCATTGTACCCGTTCCAAAGAAACAAAATGCTCGTAAATTGAACGATTTTCGGCCTGTGGCTTTGACCCCTATTATTTGCGAAACGCATGGAGCGAATAGTGTGTAATCAGTTGATGCCTGCATGTTGTGGTCGATCGCATGGATCTCCTTCAATTCACATACAAACCTAAACGTGGTGTTGAAGACGTCTCACTCTTCTGAATCTAGTTGTAAATCATTTAGACCATAACGGCGCACTTGCTCGCATACTTGTCATGGATGTGTCATCAGCCTTCAATACCATTCAGCCACATCTATAGCTACCAAAGCAACGTTTGGACTTGGAACAAATCATATTATTGTTCTGTGGATTAGGGAGTTTCTATGCGGACGGCCGCAGCGCGTCAGTATGAGTGGCATACTCTCAACACAAATTAAGGTTAACACAGGGGCACCTCAAGGTGCTGTTTGGTCACCGATTTTGTTTTCTGTTTATACGAAATAATTTCGTTATCGATCTCATTTCTGACACTTATCGAGTTTGCTGATGAAATGCTGCTCGTCGCCCGCCTCAGGGGCGATGATTCTATGGCTTCGTACTTTCTCCAGATAGAAACTCTGAATACTTGGTTTAACGATAGTTTTCTCAATCTCAACATCTCAAAAACAAAAGAACTTATATTGGATAATAGGAGAACCCCATGCAACGCACCTATAATGAGGCGGTAGAGCAGGTCAGCAAATTCAAATATCTCGAGACTGTTATTGATCATGATGATAACGTACTTATCATTCTAAGATAACGCAGATGCGGTCTGTAAAAATAAGTCCATCAAGGCATCAGTGTATGAATTTGCTTAGAAAAGTCAGTAGTCATGTTCTTGGGTCAGTGTACCGCAGCCTGGTAGAAAGCATTCTCACCTTCAACATCATGATGTGGTTTGGTCTCCCCACCGTTAGGGAAACCCCTTGGGGTCATGAGCAATCTTGCCACTGTAGATTGTTCTAACCTATAAAGGGAAAAGTGAAAGCCCCAGTTGAAAACCTGTCTTGCATTTGTAGGCATGACTGATTCACTGCGGCAACAGTTCCCCCCCCCCCCCCCACCCCCGTTGGAGTGCCGGGGGTTTCAGTATAAATAGTATCCCCACTTTCTGGAAATTTAGTGCTTTAAATTCCCACTGTTGCTGTCTTCCTCATTTGCTCTTTCCCATTCCTGATCTGTCCTATCACTCTGCTATACTATCTTCTTCTTCGCTAGATCAATGACCTACCTTTTTTCTCGAAAACTCTTCCTGGACAAGACTCCTTGTTTGTGTATGAGGTCTGTTGGATCAGCTTGGGAGTGTTGGACGCTTTCTGCCGGGTGGTCACTAGGGCTTCCTATGATGTTATTATTTAGCACTATAGGCATTTTATATGTATGTGTTTTGTTGATGATTTATAATGATGTTTGTATTTTATTTTGTTTTTGTAACCGGGGGTTCGAGTAGTTGGGGTAAAGCCTCAGCCGTCCCCTGCATGGGATGTCTTTATTGTAAAGTGACTGGCCGGTGGAGGGCATTCAATTTTCCCACTAGGGTTGTTTCGGCAGATCTTTTATGCGGATTGGGGGTTGTCCGGTCCTGATTTGGCTCGGAGGAGTCCGCTGGACCTAAAGCAACAATCAATCAATCATTTAAAAAACCGTTAGGGAAACATCACGCTTGAATAGGATTGTGAACATGGCAAGCAAAATATCTGACAATCAACAGAACCACCTGAGTGAACTGTACACAGGCACTAGGAAAAAGGCATTCGCATCATATGCGACAGCTCCTACCCCCCCCCCCCCCCCCCCCACCCCCCCCCCCTGAATCGTTGTTTTCAGTACTTGCCGTCAGGTCGTTCACTAAATTACACAAGAACTCTTTCATCCCTAGTGCGATCTCAATCCTCAACAACCGCTAACTCTGTTGCCAAGTCATCCAAGCCGGTTTGTACGTTTAACTGAAATCTGTTCATATTTATTTTGATGATTTTATGCACTCTTTTAGATGTTCTAGTCGCACTTGTCAGTTTTAATGAGTTGATGGTCTTTATAGTGCAGGTGGCATGAGATGGGTTAAGGCTTTGTGTGTGCATGTACATGTGTGTGTTCAATTTAACGGATGTTGATTATTCTGCATTAATGCATATATGGATACACGTATATTCTATGTATTCATTATATATTCATTATGTGTGTGTGAGTGTGTGTGTGTGTGTGCGCGCAAGTTAATTTAAACATTATTATCATTATGTTATTATTGTGCTAATTTATTATGTATTTAATTGAACATTGCATTGATGGATTCTTTAGTGTGCATAACCACATGTGGGTATGTGTGGATGTGTCAGCATGAATAAAGGCGAGAGAGAGACAGAGAAAGAGACAGAGAGACAGAGAGAGAGACTATATTTCCAGCTGAGCCATATGACTGTTGTACGCATAGACATTTTGATTTTTGTTCATTTACTATTTTATGCACAGTTTGCGCTCAATGCCAAAGACAATTTTCCGCTGTTATGTATAATGTTAAAGTTGGACAATAAAGATGCATTGTATTATATTGTATTGTATTGTGTTGTATGATTTTGTTGAATGTTGTGTACAAACATTTCACATCCCCTCCCCTGATGATTCTGAACAGTGTAAAGGGTGATCCTATACTATATAGTATGGGATCGTGGTGAAAAATGAGTTAACCAAACTGCTGTTGCTTTTAAAAAGAATATTCAGGTTTTAAACAATGAATTAATTAAATGTTATGGTGTAAATGAGTAAAGGAAATATGACGGTTAATGGTCATGATAACTTTATGAGAACAATAGAAGCTGTAACGGATAATGGACATAACGGCTTCGTGGGAACAAAACACACGCGAATAAATGATGACAGATGAAAGGAAGAACATTTGAAATCCTACACAGTGTCAGTACAACTTATGTTAATCTGATGAATAAAAATTGATGCAACAACAACAACAACTACACGTAGAAACAGATTATGTATCACCACAACCCGAGTTCTTTGTTTGAAAGTGTTCAACCAGTTTTAAATAATGCCCGTTTTTATTGTATACACATCCGTAGGACAATATATAAAAATTGTTATTGTTATTGTTTTATGCTGTTTATCTGAGAGAAAGAAAGAAAGAGAGAGAGAGAGGGAGAGAGAGAGAGAGAGAGAGAGAGAGAGAGAGAGAGAGAGAGAGAGAGAGAGAGAGAGAGAGAGGAGAGAGAGAAAGAGAAAAAGAGGAAAGAGAAAAAGAAAGAGACGTACATTTCTGTAGTAGTAGTAGTAGTAGTAGTAGTAGTAGTAGTAGTAGTAGTAGTAGTAGTAGTATAGAACAACAACGACAATAACGAGCCAGAAGAACAACAATAACAACAACAACAGCAGCTGCAGTATCAACACTATGCTATCAACATGGGGACAACGATAAAAACACCACAATCAACCACAACAGTAGCAGCAGCAATACAACAACAGCAGCATCTACTCTATTCAATCAATAGATATGGGTGCAAATCCATTTATAAGGCTTCCGTGGTATATCAATAATAATCATAATAATCATAATAATACCGAAATGCAACATATTATTCCTGTTTGAGAGTGTCTACGATATTCAGGGTCGATAGCAATGAGTGCGAACAGCCCTGAAGAAAACGAGAAAGAGAGTGAGAGAGGAGGGGAGAGGGAAGGAAGGAAGGAGAGAATAAGAAAAAATGAGAGAGCGAGGGAGAGAGAGAGAGAGAGAGAGAGAGAGAGAGAGAGAGAGAGAGAGAGAGAGAGAGAGAGAGAGAGAGAGAGAGAGAGAGATCATCGAGAAGGCTGTACAATAAAATAAATGAGTGGGGACAAGGGGATGTTGATTGTGGTATGGGGTGAGGGCGGGTGTGTAGGAACCACGCTACAGTAGGCCTACTATACAGCGATATACTAAGGCAATATCTGGGACTAAACTAGGATAAACTCAACTTTTACAAAGATGTTATTGTCTAGGTCATTTCATATAGGACGACTCCATGCATTCGACCCCTGATATTCGACCCCTACATGATAAAGGCGTTCGAATTTACAGAGAGAGAGAGAGAGAGAGAGAGAGAGAGAGAGAGAGAGAGAGAGAGAGAGAGAGAGAGAGAGAGAGAGAGAGAGAGAGAGAGAGAGAGAGAGAGAGAGAGAGAGAGAGAAAGAGGGAGAGAAAGAGGGAGATGGAAAGAAAATGGAAAGAAGGGAGGGGGAGTGGCGGGGCGTGGGGGTGGGTGGGAATCGCAAGCATCTAAGCATCTTTTACACAATTCCATTGCATCAACAGGGGCAAGCGGAATCGTAACCATAGCAAACAAGAAGAAGAAGAAGACATTACATTACATGGTTATTGCTTTAGGTCCAGCGGACTCTTCCGAGGCAAATCAGGATCAGAGAAGTGAAAGAGGGCTCACTCCTGATCCGCATAAAAGATCTGCCGAAACAACCCTAGTGGTAACACTGAAGGCAATCTACCAGGCGGTCACTTTACAATAAAGACATCCCACGCAGGGGACGCTGAGGCTATACTCTAATTTATCAAACCCCCGTTTACAAAAACAAAATAGAATACAAACATCATTATAAAATATCAACAAAACACATACATATAAAAAGCCTACATTGCCAAATAATAACATCATAGGAAGCCCCAGTGATCATTTGGCAGAAAGCATCCAATATTGCCAAGCTGATCCAACAGACCTCAGCTCAAACACAAATGAAGAGTTTTGTCCCGGAAGAGTTTTCAAGTAAAAAGGTAGGTAACTGGTCTAGCGAAGAAGAAGATAGTATAGTAGATTGATAGAACAGAGTAGGAATGAGAAAGAACAAAGGAGAAAGACAGTGACAGTGGGAATTTAAAGCACTAAATTTCCAGAAAGTGGGGATACTATTTATACTGAAACCCCCGGCACCCCCACGGGGGGAGAAGAAGAAGAATGAATGAACATTGAGGTTTAACGTCTAAACCCACCATTGGCGATATGGTAGACGGGGATAACCATCCCAGAGAACTAGGGGTAGGGACCTAAATCAACACTGAACCACGAGAGCAATCATACTGCTAAAATGGACAGTAAAAAATTGTCGATTTTATTTCGCCCACCACGGGATTCGAACCTGGGTCATCGGTGTGCAAGGCGAACGCTCTACCACTTGAGCTACGGCGGTGGTACAAAAAGAAGAAGAAGAAGAAGAAGAAGAAGAAGAAGAAGAAGAAGAAGAAGAAGAAGAAGAAGAAGAAAGACAGAAAGAAAGAAAGAAAGAAAGAAAGAAAGAAAGAAAAGAAAGAAAGAAAGAAAGACAGAAAGAAAGACAGAAAGAAAGACAGATGGACAAAAAGTGTCGATGATGAATACTGTTAGATACAAAGGAACTGACAAGAAACACAGAAAAAAACTCACAGAAAAAAGTGGGGAAATACAGAAAGACGGAAAAAAAGAGAAAGAAAACAAAAGAAAGAAATAGAAAAAAAGGATGGAAAAGAAAGAGAACAAAAGAAAGAAAGACCAACAAAAATAAAGAATAAAAGAATATAAAAGAAAAGGAAATAAGGAAAGATGAAAAAAAAAAAGATTTAATTTTAAAAAAGAAAAGATAGAAAACAAAAGTCAAAGAAAAAGAATACAAGAAATAACTCAACAAACAAACAAACAAAGAAAAAGAAGGAAACATAAAATTGGTGTTTTGTTTGGAGAATCTGGAACGGACATCTGAAGGTAATGCGATGAGATGGAAGCCACGATGATTTTCAATTTCATACATGTCACTTGACCACAACCCAAACAAGATTCTTGCTCATTCATTTGTGTAATATTTCCGTGTTTTTTGTTAGTTGTTTTGGTTTGTTTGGGTTTTTTTCCCCTGCAAGAAGGGATGAATTTGAAGGATCTCTCCAAATAAAAACTTGTCATGGGCCTTCTTGGAAGAGGGCAGAATAAATTCATCATTTCAGTTTTGACATCTCTCTCTCTTTATATGCGCGCATTACACGTCTCGGTCATTATCATCATCATCATCATCATCATCATCATCATCATCATCATCATCATCATCATCATCATCATCATCATCATCATCTCTTATCGGGGGTTGTCCGGTCCTGATTTGGCTCGGAAGAGTCCGCTGGACCTAAAGCAATAATAATAATAATAATAATGTAATAATCATCATCTCTTTCTACCTCTATTTCTGTCATTCCTTCCTTCAATCATTTTTATTTTTGTCACTCATTCTTATTTTTTTCTTTCGCTGGATCATCTGGAAGCAGATATTTACACCATGCAACATATCGGTGGAGAATTGAAATGTAAGTATAATGATGTGAACGCCGTTCAGGAAATATGTGTCATTTGTGTGTCCTATCCTATCCTATCCTGTCCCATAACCCGAAGGTCGTAGGGGCACCACAGATGATCGCTTAACCAGCATACTCCATCTTTCTCTGTCCTCAGCAGCCCTCATGGCTTCGCTCAGTGTCAAACCAGTCCATTCTCGAATGTTGTCCTCCCACCTCTTTTTCGGTCTCCCCCTTCTTCTACCTCCTTGCACTGTGCCTTGCAGAATGGTCTTTGCAAGGCCTGATGATCTGGTGACGTGGCCATACCATCGGAGTTTCCGTTTCTTCACCACTGTGAGCAGGTCATCGTGTTGTCCAATGGCTTGTGTGATGGTCTGTCGGACTTCAATGTTGGTGATGTGTTGGGTATAGGAAATGCACAGAAGTCTTCTGTAGCACCTCATCTCCATGCTTTGTATTCTTCGTTGGAGATCTGCTGTGAGGGTCCATGCTTCGCAAGCATATAGGAAGATGGAGATGACCAGAGAGCGCAGCAGTCTTACTTTGGAATGTAGACTGATGGTTCTGTCTTTCCAAATGGGCTTCAACCTTGTCAGGGCAGCAGTTGTTTGTGCGATCCTGGAGAGGACTTCCTGTCGAGACCCATTGTCTGACACAATGGCTCCCAAAGATTTGAAGCTGTGCACTGTGTTGAGGGATTGGCCTTGTACTTTGATGTCCGTGTTGATGCCATTGGTGTTGTTGGTCATCATTTTGGTCTTCTCTGCACTTATTTCCATTCCATAAGCTCTGGAGGTGGTGTCAAGCCTCTGTACAAGCTGTTCAAGTTCTTGTTCCTCTCCAGCCAATCCATCAATATCATCCGCAAAACGAAGATTGGAGATTGCTCTGCCCCCTATGCTGACTGTGCCTTCGTGATCTGCAAGAGCATCTGACATGATGCGCTCTAGGAAGATGTTGAAGAGTATTGGAGAGAGCAGGCATCCTTGACGCACACCGATTGTTGTTCTGAACCAGTTCCCGATGACGCTGTTATGGAGGACTGCACTGGTAGCCTTGTCATACAGGCTTTTGATGACTTCTATAATTTTAGGGCTGATGTTGTAAACTTTCATGGTTGCCCATAGAGCTGCATGCCAGACTCGGTCAAATGCCTTCTTGAAGTCTATGAACACATGATATAGATGTTGTTGGTGCTGTAGGTATTTCTCACAGATTATTCTGAGGTTGAAAATCTGTTCAGTGGTACTTCGCCCTGCCATGAATCCTGCTTGTTCTTCAGCTATGATTTGTTCAGCTTGTGGTTTCAACCTGTTGAGTATTATTTTCAGGAGGACCTTGCTGGGATGGCTGATGAGGCTGATGGTGCGGTAATTGTCACACTCCTGAAGGTTACCTTTTTTGGGAAGAGTGATGACAAGCGACTGGGTCCATGGTGTAGGCCATTCCCCACTCTGCCAGATCTTGTTACAGATAATGGTGAGAGCATCAGTCATCGCTTCTCCTCCTGCTTGTAGCAGTTCCGCTGGTATGTTGTCCACTCCCGCTGACTTCCCTTTCTTCAGCGATTGCACTGCTGCCTCAACTTCTTCCCGGAGACTTGGGAGGATTTCTTCTTCTTCTCTGCTCTCGGGACATGCTAGAACTGATGGGTCTCCATTTGGTGTATGGTTGTAAAGGTCAGAGCAGTACTCTGTCCATCTGTCCAAGACTTCTTGTTCTTCTGTAAGGCAAATGCCAGACTTGCTTTGGATAGTGGAGACTTTGGGCTGTTTAACACTTGTCAGCCGCTTCACCGTCTGGTAGGCCTTCTTGCTGTTGTTCTTGTTCAGATTGTTCTCTATTTCCTGGCATTGATCTTCTATCCAGTTCTCCTTTGCTGTGCGCATGCCTTTTCGGATGTCATTGTTGATTTTTCGGTAGACATCAGCTCCCTGTGAGGTGTTCTTTTTCTTTTTTAACTCTCTTCGTTTATCACACAGATTCAAAAGTTCAGGTGTGATCCACGGCTTCTTCTTTGGTCGGTGCTTGCCAAGGATCTCAGTGGCGGCATCTGTTACAGCTGAGTTGAAGGTATTTGTCATGGTGTTGACATCTACTTCGCCTGCCCCCAAAATAAGCAGTGGTGCAAATTTCCCTCCAATTGTGGCCTGAAATATTTTTGCCACCTCCGGGTCTTGCAGTTTGTCCAGGTCGAACTTCAGCCTAGTGCACTTTGCTGTATTTACTCTCTTCAAATGGAGCCGGAAAGACATCATCACGAGATCGTGGTCACTTCCAGTGTCTGCTCCTGGAAAAGTGCGTGTCCTGCCAATGTTGATGCTTGATCTGAAGCGTTTCTTGACCATGATGTAGTCGATCTGGTTGTGATGTTCCCCGCCGGGACTGTGCCATGTCCATCGTCTGGATTTTTTGTGGAGACCAAGCGTGTTTGCCAGTACCAGATTGTTGTATCTGGCAAACTCCAATAGCCTCAGACCCCTGTCATTTGTCTCGTTGTTGCGGTGGGGTCCGCATGTGTCTCCCCAGTTGTGGTGCGCATCTTGGCCAACCTTGGCATTCCAGTCGCCTTGCACTATGACTATGTCCTTCTTCGGCACTTGGTCAAGGACCGCCTGTATATTTTCATAAAAATCCTCCACTTCGCTGTCTTCATAGTCTGATGTTGGGGCATAGGCCTGGATGATGGTAATGTTGAAAGGGGTTGCTCTCAGAAGGATGGTAATGAGTCTACTGGAGACTGGGCGGCAACCCATGACAGTGGCTAGAATGTTCTTGTGGACCAAGAATCCAACGCCGTGTTCGTGCCTGTCATCTCTACCGCTGAAATAGAGCTTGTGGCCTTTGTCAGTCGTTGTTTCACCTAGGCCTTTCCAGCGCAGTTCGCTGATACCTAGAACGTTCCATCGATAGTGGTCCAGCTCGTGGGCCAGTTCTTCTAATTTTCCTTCCGCAGTTAGGGTCCTGACATTCCAGGTTCCTATGACGATGTTGTTTCTCGTGCGGATCTTGCTAATTTGTCCATCAGTAGCATACTTTTCACCTCCGTCCTGGTGGCCAACGGAAGGCGCGGTCCTTGTGTAGCCGGGCGACGACCGATCCGGCATGGAATTAGTGGATAGCCTCATCATGTGTTGTGTCTTGGGCAAAAAAAAGACCTGGCAGGGCCCAATCCTCTCCAGGCTGTTGGCCACAGCCGAAATCCACGAATACAGTGTGGCTCGCCTTGGCCCTGAGCACGTGGTCGTTGAACCTGTAGTAACGTGAGGTTCCTCCGCCCTGGCCGGTGACTTCTGTGTAGAAGACTTTCGCCCAGTGATGCCGTGCTAACATCACCCCTGTTAGTCGCCTCTTACGACACGCCGGGAAACGTTGGGTCTATTCTATTTGCCCGAACCCACAGAGCAATTGAAGAATACTGTTGTAAAATTGAAATGGATTCTGTAAAAAAAATTTAAAATTGGTTACCATAAAGGGATCTGATTGATTCATAATTCCTTGCTGTTGACTGGTAAATGTGCTGTTCTAGTCTAGAGATGTACTGCTTTGACCTTGTTGATTTTCTCATGACTCCATTCTTTTAATTTTCGCCTCAATCTGATTCACCGCTGTAAAAATGTGGAGAAAAAAAAATTCCCATTTAAACGGGCGCTGCCTGAAAATTTCTATTTTTTTAAATAAAAAAAAATAATGCTAAATCATTGCAGTAATTTTCTTACTTATTTTAAGGTTTAACTCTTTCCCTGCCAATCGACGATATATCGTCGATCTGAGCCGCCATGTCTGTGCCAATCGACGATATATCGTCGATTTCAGTATTCCGTTTCGTTCCGGTTTTTTGCGCAGTCCAATCCAAGTTTTATTTTAACCAAAGAGAGATAACTCTTCCTACTTTCGTTCCCGATTGACACGCGCGTGGTTTCTTCAAATTGATTCGTTTTTAGAGTGTTTTTTGTGCATTTTACTAAGCATATGTGATGGGCACAATCGACAGTGTGTCAAACTCTGCTAATAATCAATATAATTTCAAACTGTAAAGTGTATTTTGATCCTAAATAAATTTTCTTTCTGGTGTGTGAAGCTGATTCAGTGATTGGAATTATTCCTCCAGATTTTTTTTTTATCACTGTGGTATGTAGAAATATTTTTATTTTATTTTATAATTTCAAAAAGATCAACATGCTTTCAAAACACATATTTCAATAACATAATCAAATTAACATTTGTGTTTTTTTTTCTTATTCTTCACTCTTTTACCTTTAATTTGATATGAAATATGTCTATTTAACAACTATTATTGAAAGAACAGTAGCTTAAATGCCTAAGGTACTGAACTTTCTTTCCGGTGCCAGAGAAATGTCTGGCACAAACGTGGAAACATGCCTGGCAGGGAAAGAGTTAAGAAGATGCTATGGAAGGGAAGGGTTGATTATTATAAATATTAATTATAATAGTTAAATTCCACCATTCCTTTTTTTTTTTTTCGTTATTGTGCACTAAAAAGGCACTTTTAATGATAAAATATTATGTCCTGCTCGATTGGCGCTGAACAGCCAAATCCTCCCTCTTTCACCAAGTGTGTATTTCTGTTAAATTATCCCTCCAATGTTAGGTTAAGACAGAAATCGAAAGGTATCCAATTACGTTGCGATTTTCATTACACAAAACAAACTACAATTATCGCACAAACAAACAAACAAAATACTGTAAATTAATCAAATGCATTTTCCTCGTAAATTATTCCTCCCCTCTACTATCAACTTAAAATGTGGAGGTTCAAACATCTCCAGTAATGCTCTAATTGTCTATACATAAAACAAATAATCAAACAAAAAAAAATTTTTTTATTCTACTGATTGATCGTATTTATCAGCCCAACAACATTGAGATGCTTGAAAATAAATTAACAAAAGAAGAAATATATTTGACATGCTTGATCCCTCTTTTCAAAAATCTCTCTCTATTTCTTTCTTTCTCTCTCTCTTTTTTTCTTTTCCTCTACGGCACTTGTGTCCCTCCATTTATTTCAAGAATCGTCTATCTTTTTTTTCATTCATCAACAAACTTGCGTGTATCTGTGCTTGCCAGTGTGTTTGTGTGTGCGTGTGTGTGCTGGTGTGTGTGTGTGTGTGTGTGTATGTATATATACAAACGCTTTTTTACACACTCTTAATACTCTACATTCTATTGACGGTACGGTCCGTGTTATTTTGACGTAAAACAGTGTTCGGTTAGGGTTAGGGCCGGTTTGGCCTTAGCGTTAGGTTAAGGGTTAGAGTTAAGGTTAGGGTTAGGGTTCGTTAGCTTTAAGAAAAAGGACAAATTTCCCCAAAATGTCAAAACAACACATGTGGCGTTCATGAAAGTAATAACAACGTCATTTTTATAAATGCGTGTGTGTGAGTATGCCTGTGTGTGTGTGTGTGTGTGTGTGTGTGCGAGCGCATTGGTGTGTGTGCGGCCATGCGTGTGTGTTTATTTTATTGTCTGTCCATCTGTGCGTTTGTTTGTGTGTGTTTAATCCGAGCTCCGTATCGGAATGACTAAGAGCAATCTTGCCGATACCGAACAATTACTACTTTCGCCAGATCCAAAGCTGTATAATCGTTTTAGTGTAATCGCGCGCACTAAATGTATTGATCTATGGGCATAGTAGGGTACTGCTCTGGCTTTGATCACCGACGGCTATTGGGTATAGTATAGTTTACAATGTAGTAAGAGTATATAATCGATAATTGGTTTTTGTATAGGTTTGTGCCATCAAAGAAGATTACGATACATTGTGTTCATCGGTCTCATGCGATCCGTGAATGAGTTTTAATCCGCTGTGTAGATGAAAGCAACAATCTTAACTGTAAAACTGAAAGGAATGAAACATTAAAGGTTGACCAACATCAGTTCACCAGAAGCCACAAACTTTCCAGTTTCTTTCAATCTTCTCTACAATATAATGCTGAGGTTACAAAAACAAAAAACAAAAAAACAAAAAAACAGGCGGAAAATGTGCGGGGATTTTTCCAAAGCATGATAAGCAGAGATTAGCACCCACCCAGCCACCCTCCGCCCACATACACAGAGAGAGAGAGAGAGAGAGAGAGAGAGAGAGAGAGAGAGAGAGAGAGAGAGAGAGAGAGAGAGAGAGAGAGAGAGATGAGAGAGAAAGGTTTTAAACCAAGCAGCAAATGATTATAAAACGGACCTTGCGGTACCAAAAATCATTACGCAAGTTACATGTAAGTCGTGTTTAAGTTAAAAACTAAACTATCAACAGAACTTAAGCAATCATACCCGGAGACTCTCATTTAACTGAAAAGTAGAGTTAAGTACAATGCACTCAATGAGCAGTGCACACACGCTGAATTATAGAAGAGAAGACAAACAAAACGTTTGCCTGAAACACAGATAATAGGTCGTCTCACCAAATGAACGGGATCTAGAGTTCATGAAAGTATCTTGGGCATAATGTAAATTACATGTTACCATCGGAGGAATTCCCAACTGTTACATAGAATTGATGGCTGAATTGGTCTTTGATACGCAGGATGGGGTCAGTGGAGTGATCTTCAAAGAAGCACGCACCCAGTACCCCTTCAGATCAAAACCACAGAAATTACAAAGGCAGCAGAATAGGATTATTACTGCAAGGGAGAAAGGGCAAAAAAAAGCAAGGAAAATGAAAGACAGGAAAAGAGAATGCATATATAGACAAAAAAGTATAAAAAGGAAACCATCAAGATATGAACAACGTTGCATCAAGAAGACAAAATAGGAAAAATTCAATACGTTATTGAACAGGAACATTTAATTTAATATTTTGATCATTGAGGTGAAAGTGATGGTGATAGCGTGTTTGTTTGTGCGTGTGTGTGTGTGTGTGTGTGTGTGTTTCAGTTTAATTTAATTCAACAAATCTTTATTACGTCTCTCAAGGAACTATGACAGGCACTTGATCACTAAAATAAAACAAAATAAAAATAAAAATGCAAGTAAAAAATTAAAGATAGTATAATATTTGTTTAAAATCTGTACCACATGTGGGATACGATTATATATGGACACACACATACACACCCACACTATTAATTTATGTAGTAAATTATGTAATAAAATGTCAACCAAATTCTCACAGAAAAGGCTGTTTCTCTCTAATCACAAACACAGCCTGTAGCCAGGGTACAGTTATCACAGAGTGACATTACACAAACAGGTTTACGAGCAAGATATCACAGTCCAATAAAACTAAAGTTAAACTGTACATACTGTACAAACAACGTGTGAACACATTTAATATTTAATTTAAAAACGGTGCATGCATATAAACACATCTGACCTAATTTCGGGTTCTTACTGTTTGTGTGTGTGCGTGAGTTAGTGAAATACAGAGGTGAAAACACATACAAAAAATCAAGCCTAAAACAAATTATTACCAAAAAAATTAAATTAAACAACCAAAAACGAAACAACAAAGAAGTTAAAACATGAAGGAAACAAAAGTCAAGTTATAGTTTATATGTATATGTGTTTGAGACAGAGAGGCGTGGAAGGGAGAGAGAGAGGGGAGAGAGAGACAGAGACAGAGACAGAGACAGAGACAGAGACAGAGAGGAAGACAGAAAGAGAGAGAAGTGGGGCGTTAAGGAGGAAAAGAAGGAGGAGGGCAAGAAAGAATAGAGCTAACACAAACCTCTGTTATCTGTCTTTTCAAAGGTTTCTTGCGTCGAAGCAGAAGCCAATTTTCTCTTGATCTTTGGAAGGCTTCGTTGACGACCACGTCTTTTTTAAAAATTTAGCTGTGTAGATAGACCTATTTTGAATAACCTTTTACCCCCTGTTACATATACGTCTTGCATGGACAGGCGGGGCATAATCTGCAAAGGCTTAAAGGTGCCTTCTGGAGTTCGTGTTGGCATATAGATATATATCTTGCATGTACAGGCAAAACGGAATTTTCAAATGGTTCTATTGGTTCCAGAAGTTTCCTTGAAAGATGTAATGCTGACGAGGAGCTGCCGTTTACTTTTTATACTTGTAGATCTATTTTAAATATAATAATTCTTTTATGTGGTAGCAAACATGTCTTGAATGGATAGGCAAGACATGAATCTGCATATGCTCCATGGGGTTCAGAGGTTTCTTTGAACTATGTAGGAGATGCTGTTTGTTTCCAGATAGACCGCTTTCGGTTCGAATTTCTCCTTACGTTTAGAATACGCGCTTTCGGGCGCTATACATGTATCTCCCCGTGAGCGTATACGTGCATGTTCCCTGCAATAAAAGTCAAGTCAAAATCTGTATTGGTTCGATGGGGTTCAGACGTTCCTTTGACATATCCAATACTATGGAGAGGTTGGAGTCTCTCAGCGGACGGCTTGGAATAATTATATGCAAACTGAGGTAAGTAATTAGACATCTGAAAATAAGCATGGGACACAACCATCACTTGTGACTTGTTGGTCTTCTTTTTTTTTTTTTTTTTTACAATTCAATTCAATCTTTAATTTAATGTCTGTTCACACATTTAGGTGATATTAGACATTGAAAATGTAACTTTTTGAAACATTTTAAATATTTCAAAAACATAATTTGAAAAAAATTCTATAAGAGTCTACCAACAGGAGAATTAGCAATAACTTTTACAACGTCTGTAACATTTGGATGACACATTTAAGTGATATTAGAATTTGAAAATGTAACTTTTAAAACACTTTAACTATTTCAAAATATAATTTCAAAACAAACAGTCTATAAGAGTCTACCAACAGGAGATTTAGCAATAACTTTCACAACGTCTGTAACAGATTTATTTTTTTTAAAAGATTTTAATGCTTTATTGTCCCTTTTTATCGGGAAATTCTGGGCCGCCTCCCCTGTGGAAGGCGTAGTCGCAGCCTGTGGCGCGCCCAAACCCAACCTACCTAACATTAGTTGTGATTTTTTTTAAAATTTAGAAATTCTTTAAATTTTTGAAATTTTTTGAAATTTTGCTGGGGGAGCAAACCCAGATCCCTAGCTACGCCACTGGCACACTGTCATAATAGAAGTTTAATACGTTCAAATTCTTAATCATTTAATGTTGTTGGGAACTATAACTTAGAATCCTACTGTCTCAATTCCCTACCACCAACAAACGCAATATCATTTTCGTAATACCAGTACGTGATCACTGCAAACTCTCTACTGTACTGATCGTATTTATTTCTCAGGATACGCCCTCTGAACAGTATATTCCATGTATTGCGTGTACACACTCAAGAATATTGTTCAAGTGTTCTAAAACGAGTTTGCTCCAAAAGCTGTTACTCCAAATATGTATTGTTAAAGTGAGAGCGATTAGCTATTATTTGGTGTTTACTGTGCATGTATGTAATGTAGCCTAGGAGGCAGGTGGTCTAATGGTAGTGCTTTGGCTTGCGGATCTGAAGGTCCCGGGTTCGAGCCCTCACGGGCCATTGTGTTGTGTCCCTGGGAAAGACCCTTAAACCCCTTCTCATACTCCTTCGGATGAAAGTATAAACCGAGGTCTAGTCTGTGTGTCGCATACATTCCATCATAACGGACTTTAAAGATCCTGACGCTCATGTCCTAGACGGGTGAGTGCCGGTAACAAGAACACACCCAGCATACACTTGGTCCTTCTCCCCTATCCCTGGCTGCCCAGGATTGTGCTCAGTTGTCCGGGCGTCAGACCATGCGCCCAAAGGTTGCGGGTGGGCGTCTCGGGCGGTTTGAGTTAGATCCTGTATCGGCCAGCGCTTTGAGCGGCTCTTGAACCTGCTTAAACCTGCTTACTCACCTGCCCGACAGTTGCGTTCATCCGCAGACACTCATGTCCTCACCACACAAAGAGTACGCACAAAAACCTACGGTGAAAGATCTTTTGCTTTTTGTGGCCCTAAACAATGGAATTCGCTGCCAGCTAACATTCGTTGTATTGCATCCACGCAGACTTTCAAGAAAGCACTCAAAACACATCTTTTCAAGCAATACTTTCCCACTGATTGAACTAACGAACATCACAATTCTTCTGCCTGCTGACATCCAGTCGACTGCCCAGTTTTAAACTATTACCTTGAGGTGAATGCTTGTATTGTGTCCGTGTTGAAAGTCATCTATTAATTTTATATAATTGTATTTACCAATGTCGTACAAGTTCTTTTATACTACTAGTTTAGTTAAATGTATCTGTTGTAGTTGAGTCTAGTCCCTTTTAATGTTGTGATTGATGTCTTTTCATTGTATTTTACTGTTTTAAGAAATGTTTACAATCATATGTTTTGTTTTTAAGGTGTGTAATATTTTTAGTTGTATTGTTTTGTTAAATGATGTGATAATGAATGCTTTTATTGTGGACATGTACTTTGGCCAGGCGCTCGTGCGTCTGTGTGTGAGTGATTGTGTGTGTGTGTCTGTGTGTGTGCTGTTAATTAAGGTACATACTTCTGGTTTAGCATTTTTTACTAGGCATGTTTTTGTTTTACATATTTTATTTTGTTTTGTTTTTAATACTATTGCTTTTTTATTGCATTGTAAAGCGTGGCGAGCCCATGTTTGTTGGGGTACCACGCTATATAAATCTACCGTATTATTATTATTATTATTATTAAAGCGCTATATAAAAAGTGATTACATTAATATACCTGGAATGTGGCCAATACTAAATCTATTTAAAATTTATCATCTCTAACTATGGTCTTTTTAGGTAGACTATATTGATCATCTGTGAACCCTTGCAACACAGCCCTTGATCAGTTTCCGTAGAACTCTTTGATAACAGGGTATGGCCAGTACTTATTGGCATTTAATTAGGATACGGCAGTAAAGCATCAGCCGAGTGTAAACACGAATCACATTAAAATATACTTTACGGTGTAAGAGAACCTGTTGAACTTCAATTTATATGCGGTACTGAAGTTTATAAAAGAACATCAGCACACTAAAATACAGAAATATGATCGTGACAGTGATAGACACCTAACTATTTACAACATAAACCTGTGGAACTTGACGATTTGTTTTCTCTGTCTTCTCACACACACATCCTCCACCCTCCGTACCCTCCCACCTCGAGCTCCTCTCTCTCTTTCTCTCTCTTCCTCTCCCTCTCTCTCCAAATGTCTTACTTTTTAAAAACTGGCTAGACAAGTCAGGCAATTTGGATAATAAACAATGTGGGTGCATAGCACAAATGCAAATAAAATACGTCCCCTCCCTGCCCCACCCCCCAATAGGTCCAACCACACAATAAATAACGCCACATAACGGGAACTACAGCGGAATTATATTGTTGATGTGTACCTCCAGTCCGAACTCAACTCACTTCACATGTATACTGGAAACTACACAACTATCTACGTAATTAAAGCACCCAAAAGCTGTGTCTAGAGCCACCAGAACAAAGCTGTATTCGTATAAGCAGGAGAAGCGGGTGGTCCGTGCATCACGTCCCAGCAGCAGCATTCACAGCCTGCACGCTCTTACCTTTCCTTGCGTCTGACAACATAATTTCGTTTGTTTAGATTTTCACACTGTGACCAAGCACACTGTAAAACTAATGTGCTGGAAATGTGTTTTTGCGCTTAATGAAAGGGGAAAGTCCTTTTACTCGATATTTCTTTATGTTGTTGTTGTTTCTTAACTTAGAAATTAGAGAAAGGGTAAACAAAGTGTTTCAGTAACGAAGTTCCTTCCTTTTCTCCACATAATCATTATCCTCCTCTGTCTCCTAATCCTTCGTCTTCATTCATCATCATTATAATATGCTTATTCTTCATTGCCATCCTTCTCCTTTCCTTCTTCTAATTTTTTTACTCTTTCTTTCTTCTTCATCCTCGTGTATTGTTTTTTTTTTCTTCCACCTTATGCTAAAACATGTTTGTATAGCTAGATGGGCATGTAGGCGAATGTGAGGGAACGAAATTCTCAAAATACACTATGGGTACCTATCCTATCCTATCCTGTCCCGTAACTCTGAGGTCGTAGGGGCACCACAGATGATCGTTTAACCAGCATACTCCATCTTTCTCTGTCCTCAGCAGCCCTGATGGCTTCGCTCAGTGTAAAACCAGTCCATTCTCGAATGTTGTCCTCCCACCTCTTTTTCGGTCTCCCTCTTCTTCTAACTCCTTGCAATGTGCCTTGCAGAATGGTCTTTGCAAGGCCTGATGATCTGGTGACGTGGCCATACCATCGGAGTTTCCGTTTCTTCACCACTGTGATAGGTCATCGTGTTGTCCAATGGCTTTTGTGATGGTCTGTCGGACTTCGTCGTTGGTGATGTGTTGGATATAGGAAATGCCAAGAAGTCTTCTGTAGCACCTCATCTCCATGCTTTGTATTATTCGTTGGAGATCTGCTGTGAAGGTCCATGCTTCGCAAGCGTATAGGAAGATGGAGATGACAAGGGAGCGCAGCAGTCTTACTTTGGAATGTAGACTGATGGTCCTCTCTTTCTAAATGGGCTTCAACCTTGTCAGGGCAGCAGTTGTTTGTGCGATCCTGGAGAGGACTTCCTGTCGGGACCCATTGTCTAATACAATGGCTCCTAAATATTTGAAGCTATGCACTGTGTTGAGGGATTGGCCTTGGACTTTGATGTCCGTGTTGATGCCACTGGTGTTGTTGGTCATCATGTTGGTCTTCTCTGTATTTATTTCCATTCCATAAGCTCTGGAGGTCGTGTCAAGTCTCTGTACCAGCTGTTCAAGTTCTTGTTCCTCTCCAGCCAATCCATCAATGTCATCCGCAATGGGTACCAAAGGCATTAAAATGGCGAAACAGAAGAATGTCCAATATTAGAGTTGTTTTATATTTAACGTGTTAAAATCTTCGTTTTTAGGTGAGCATAATTATAGGCGAGTGAGGAGGAAGAGAAAATCTCAGAGGAGTATCAGTAGTATAAAATAAAGTGTGAAAGAAGAACAACTGGAGTTTAAATGCCACCCGATAGATCCCAACCCATACGTCTGTATACCATGAGTGTAGAGAAAGTGACATCTCAGAATGTCACGCCAGCAGCCTGTATTACACTCAATACGGTAAAATAATACAAGAATGGCGAATATAGTGGAATGTTACAATCAATACAGTCATTACCAGAGTAGGTGGGAATAATTATAGACCAGTGCCCAATCGCAGGGAATCACAGATTGTCACAGAAAAACAATGTGTATCAATTTTTATATGTAAAACAAAAGAGGCTGATTTTGCAACATGTCAGCATTATTTTGTGTGTTTTTTTTTTCATTGCAAAACATCAACAGGACCATTTACTATTCGTTTACCTCCCTTTGTGCAAGCGAATACCCCCCCCCCACCCCCCCACCCCCATCGATTCGTTCTCTGTGTTGTGACCGTTGTTTATGTGGTTTGCTAGCCACATTTTTTTCCCTCTTATCTAAAAGGCAATTTCCGGTCACGGTTCAGTGGTAGAACGCCTACAGTGTAAGAACACTCACATTGTTCAAACTCCGACGGTGATGTTATTTTTTTTTCTTCACAGGAGTCAACTTGATGTAACGGCTCTTCACACGATTTCTTTTGTTTCTCTCGTTGTTGTTTGTAGATTATAGTCACACGACACTTTCGCATATAGGTGACTACTGGACCGATTTATACTGACACCAGCGGGCCAGTTGTTGGTAAAGGGGGAAAGTAATATGATCACACGTTGACCAATCCGGGATTCGAACCAGCGACCTTTCTCTCGTGTCATTGCAGCGGCACTTTGAACAAAAAAACGAGGGCAGGTTACTGGCTCAAATAAACGTGCATACATTTATGTTGTTTTTTTCCTATGAGGCGTTTGACCGTGCGCGTCAAGCTGCAAGTTGGCGCCTCAGTCGGCTTCAATTAGACACTTTTTTTTGTTCTTTTGTTGTTGTGTTATTTGTTTTCCTTAGCACTTTCAGCAGCTCCTTGAACTGGTAACTACGGTATATAGGAACGATACAATCCAGTAGTATGTTTTGGTAAGGGTTATTAAGTTTCGCTGAGAAAAAAAAACAACAACACACAAATAATACAGACTATGCAACAGACATTTCTATGAAAATTGCAGAACTTTCTATTAAAGGCGAGTTATTGCATGTTAACCAAATCTTATCAGCATTAGCGCACCATTGAATTTTGTTCTCGTTATGCTTTCAATATAATTACCCTTTATTATCTGCTCGTTAGTTAAAATGAATTCGTTCAAAGTAAGGGACGAAAATTACCCCCCTGTCTGTGATTATTGGGAAATCTTCGATCGGAAATGAACCAATTAGGCTTTGCTAATGTAACAAGAAAAAGGTAAACCAAAGGAATCACTTTATAACGTAAAACAAAAATAAAAGGGGAATAACCCAACACTGGGAGAAAAAGAAAGGCACTGCTCTAGCTAAAAATGCGTCTGATGTGGAGTTCAAAATTGTTCCATATAAAAGCTTATACAATGTCTACTTTACTCTAAGAGATGACTGTTTGCTTTTATTATATTATATTGTTTGCTTTTATTATATTAATACCTGTTTAGATGTCCAATATCTGTGAACATTTCAATCTAAACTTCGGGTTGGACCGTTCCACATGTCGTCTGTTATATCAGTTCAAATGGCGTTACGTATTTCCCTTAGATTAGAAATAGAAATGCTCCACAAACATGCTGCAAGGCGCTGGGGTGAATTTATTATCCAAGCCGGAGTGCCTATGTTCTTGAGTGACGCGTAATGATTAAATACAGAAGTCCTTTGGTAGACTCGCGAGGTGACGTTATCGGGGACTGTTATTTTAATCTGCTTACACGCTTATTTGAAAGCTTTTACCTCCAAACTGTGGATTCATACACACTTCAGTGATCATACTAACAAGTGTTTTGAGAGAAAAACAAATTGCGTCACAATCACTTTACCTCCAACGTCGGTCAAAAAACCCAACGAGGTGCACATCGACGAGAAAAGCCCCTTTACAAATGCTCTTTCAGATTGTTCTTCTAGAAAAGCGTCTTCTTCTTCTTCTTCTTCTTCTTCTTCTTCTTCTTCTTCTTCTTCTTCTTTCATTTATTAGTTCCATAGCCATAGCTGAGGAACTACTGCTTTGGGTTCTGTCCGTCAGTCCCACCTTCCGTCCATCTCTTTGGTGCAGTTTGTTAAAAGAATTTTGTTGTTTGTTTGTTTTTTTCTTTTTCCTCCTCCTCTCGTTTTCTTTCTAGTTATTTATCTCTTTCGCCTCCTTTCGTCTTTCAATTTCTACAGACTTTTTTCTGCGTTCTTTTGGCTTTTTAATAACTCATTAATGCACTTACTCTCCCCCCCCCTCTTCCTCTCCCCCAATTAATTTTTTATGCTCTGTATTTGTTAACTGCCTGAACCGACTTTAATAAATTTTGCTTTGCAGATAGATCATTTTTTTCCCCTTTTGGCACTTTTTTCTTTCATGTCTTTCTTCTTCGCTGTTTCTGTTTCTTTTCGCGATCCATCCCACAACTTCCTGCTTATATCTGGGGCTATAGTTCCATTTCCGTCCGAGGTCCTCCGAAGCAAATCATTTCCCCGTTCGAATACTGCGAGCAATCATTCAGAAAGATAATCATTATCATCTTTTCGAACGCCGATCTCTTGATTTCCCCCTTGGATGTTACGAGACGACCCCTTAAAAAAAGAAATAATGTATCCCCCCCCCCCCCTCTCCCAAAAATGAATTTTGCGCGATGATTACTTATAAAAATAAAATATTCACCTCCTCCTTCCCCCTGTCCTTCATTTCCAAACTTAGCCAATATAGTCCAGCTTGAAAACCCATCTCTTTAAAAAAATAAAAATAAAAATAAAGGCTGATCTCCTCTTCCATTACCATCATTATTCCTTCGTTTTTTTTAATTCAAACCACTGCCGCCACACCGCACGCCCCCAGCCCCCTCACTCCTTAACTGCTCTCCTCTTCCCCTTCCCTCCCTTGTCTTTTATAGTTTACTTGTAAATATTATTTTTCATGTGTGTATTATGTTCTTGCATAATTTATTAGTGTCTTGGTGTTTTGTGTTTTTTCACTTCTTTTCCTATGCATGTCGATGTTAACTTTAAGTATAAATGCGTGAGAACTGCGCTTTGAGCTGATGTCATTAGGAAAAAGCGCTATATAAATACCCTGATGATGATGATGATGATGATGATGATGATGATGATGATGATGATGATAATAATAATAATAATTATTATTATTATTATTATTATTATTATTATTATTATTATTATTATTATTATTATTATTATTATTATTATTATTATTAATTAAATTATTTATTTAATAAATTATTATTATTATTATTATTATTATTATTATTATTATTATTATTATTATTATTATTATTATTATTATTATTATTATTGATGCATGTAAGGATGCGAACTCTTTACAATCTCTCTCTTTCTCCCTCTCTCCCCCGCCCCCCCCCCCCCCCCATCCTCCCTCCCTTTGGGCATATTAGGAAATAAAACCATAACACACTATTATTTCGAAATAAAGCATTCTAGTACTTCGATGTTAATAAAGCTTTTTGTGCTGTCCACCCCTGTTGAGTACTCAGGTTATTTTTCCTTGTTCCCACACTTCGGGTAGCATATGAAAAATGAAGGTGCATCATGTCAATGTAGGAAGATCTTTTCATACTCACACGACGAACGGAGCACAAAACATACTGCGCTTACCTGAAACAAACAGATCAAACCGAAATGGTTAGGCTGATGTTATATTATAGACTTGTACACATTTGCGTTAATGTCTAGGGTGTCTAACCAATCTAAATGTACATTTCAGGTACCGAAATCACAACGCAATGTGTGTTTTTTTTAAAAAGCTTTGGCATATTTTTTATTTTCAGCGTTAATATTACCTTTAACTGCTGATTTAAAAAAATCTAATGTATATCAGAGAGACTTTGCAGAAAAGCACAAGAGAATGAGAAATAATAATAATAATAATAATAATAATAATAATAATAATAATAATAATAATAATAATAATAATAATAATAATAATAACAATCATCATCATCATCATCATCATCATCATCATCATCATCATCATCATCATCATCATCATAATAATAATAATAATAATAATAATAATAATAATAATAATAATAATAATAATAATAATAATAATAATAATAATAATAATAGAAAGAACCATATCACAAGCAACAACGTTCAAAGATTCATGCAAGGGCTCATCCATAATAATACCTTCACATTTGTAATGGTAAACTCCGAATCCCAAATGGCTAGTATAAATTACACAAGGGGACAAATATTCAAGAAACAAGACTATCGCTGTCGTTTTTATCTGTCTTTTTGCCTTTTAGGATATCATGTTCCTCCTAGATCCTCCAGCACGCACAATCCCATTTTGATATATACAATTTCCATATATTTATATATAGAGAGAACGAGCGTTGCGGCCGCGTGATCTAAGGCGAGACTAACTTGCCTTGTCCAAAGACTAGAAACCAATGGCGCTTGATAGGCGTTATGTTTCTCCGAAAACTATTTATTTTTGGCTTAGGCAACGTCTCGGGGGCTTTCTCTTGGTACTTAGTTTGCTCCTACAGAAAAATTTCAAAATACAACTTAGTTTGGGAGGCTGCGACTACGCCCTATCCAGGGGAAGCGAGGGGGCCCAGAATTTCCAGATAGAAAGGGACAATAAAAGTATCCACACACAAAAATAGTGTTGTGGTTTTTTTCTTGTTGTTTTTTCGTAAAATAGTTTTTGAGTGGTTGGTAGGTTCCTCTGTTTAATTTTTGGATTAGTTCTTTCACTGTTTCAGCTTCATTTTGCGTCAAGAAAACAACAGCAGCAGCAGTAAGAGCAGCAGCAGCAACTACAGCAATAACAACAATAGCAATAACAACAATACCAACAAAACCTAGTGTCTTTGTTACTTTTGTTGATTGCCTTTAGGGAAGGTAAGACTGGCTTTTTGCGTGACCATGAAGTGTGCTTTGCAATGTATTGTTGGTCCTCTGTCAAATACATTTGTATATTTTGTTTAAGTTGACAAATAAACAAAAGCCTCGTTGGGCAAAAAATTGCGCAACAAAGGAAAACCAAAATAAAAACAAAAGGATTAACATTTTTATTTTATTTTAAAATGTGCAAGCACAGATAATGAAGAAATCAAAACCTGCTGAATAGATCATGAAACATATGTATATCGCTATTGAAGACGCAGCAAAATTAGGGCTTACGCAATCACTAATCCCTAGGAAAACACCCATAAAATATTATATTAAAGTTTATTTACAGATGTAATCCGCCTTGAAAGGCATCTAATCCCCAGCATTAACTTGCAACGGCAAAACGTCGTTGTGTAGAGGTTCGTAACATACGCACTTGTCATTTGATGCAAGAGAAAGATCACATACGCACTGGTACGTTTACTCTGAATACCAATGCACACTTTCTCTTATCTAAGTGCGATCGCCTGTGGTCTGCCTGCAAATATTAGAAAATTACTAGCTGAAAACCCGTATTTTATCAAGTTCAAGGAGCCCAGTATTTGTATTACTGTCGTTAGTAACTAAACAATCTCCTTGACTAAATCATACTCTTCTCTTTTGAAGTTCACGACAAGGTACGAAGAAATCTAATAACGGTGCTGGGTTAGTTTTGAAGCTACGGAAATACAGAAAATAAAATGGTCCTGAAGTTGAAAAAAAATAATAAAAAAAATAAATAAATAAATAAAGTGCTTCATTCGTATGAAGACAGAAACAAATGAACAAATATGCAGACATGCACATTGTCAGACAGACACACATATATGTTCACACACACAGACACACACACCTACACACACACACACACACACATGAAATCCATTCACGAGCAATCAGTCCCCCCTCTCCATCGCAGTCTTTCTTTCTCTCCCAATCTCCATGTTTCTCCTCCTAGCTCTTGCCTCCCACATACACTATAAAGTAACTCTATGCTATTGTTTTCCATCCCCTCTCACAGCATTTCAGGTCTAGCTGGCAGATGACGAAAGGGTTTGGGGAGGAAATCATGTAGTTCCAACACGATCTGTTTTAATAAGATCTTAACGACGTACTTACTTTTCCTCGCCTCATATGACGGGATACCGGGACCAGGTTACAGTTATAGTTTAATATATTTTCCAAATCGCTGTCTCTTCGTTTTCTTTCTCTTCTTAGTTCTCTTCTTTTTTTTAAATGTAACTTTGTTTTTCTTTCTGTTTCAATTTCATCTTCATACACTTTTCTTCTTGAACTTCTTGCACTTCATCACTATCGTCGTCATCATCATCATCATCATCATCATCATCATCATCATCATCATCATCATCATCATCATCATCATCAATTCAATCTGACCTAAGTTAATTTGAGTAATAAAAAATTTATGTTCACCGATATCATCATCCGCATCCTCATCCTCATCCTTATCATCATCATCATCATCATCATCATCATCATCATCATCATCATCATCATCATCAACATCATCATCATCATCTTAACTGTGCGGTTGTAAAGTCCGCAAGAAATGGCATTTAGGTCTAGACTAGAAGATGTTCATCATAGACTTATCTCGTGCTATGAATGCAAATGAAGATACCCAGATAGGGATATGTTATTTATGACCGTGGCCTTCCGTCATCATGTCATGGAACGATTTCGAGTACTGTTATTTAAAAAAATGTGTATGAAACCTCCTACAACTAATTTCAGATGGTTCAAAGACTCCACCACCTACCAACCACAAACGCATCGTCGTACGGTTGGTCAACCAAGATTGTGAACATTAATTAAACATTATCTTGAAAATGCTAGTTCCTGCATGTTCTTGTCTGTCTGTATAACCGAATCGTTGGTTGTTGTTGTTGTTGTTGATTTTTAAATACATTTTGTTGAATTGTTCTCTCCGCTCCCCATCCAGCCAGCAAACTACCCCCCACCCCCACCGTCACTTGCATTTTCTAATCTAAAATCACTTCGGTGAACGTCTTTATATTAAAGGACTGCAATCTTCCCACGAAGTTTCTTGTATTTGACGCTTCACACAATACAGAGCTTCCTCGGAACAATGCTTTCCTGTACCAGGCAGAACTTGAATGTTATATTAATTAATGATGAATATTAACATAGACTTTGCTTTACGCCGAAATAAATCTGAATTTCAAGGGAATGCATTTGCTGATCATACTCGCGCATACATTGTTTGTGTGTGTGACTTGAGTGTGCACTGCGCGCGAGCTCTTTTACACGTGTGAGTGTACTTTCGACTACCTTGTAAATGTTAAACGACTTTAAAGACACAAATTAACAAGAAACAGAAGCGAGCAATAAAAAAAGGCAGTTCCTAATGTGTGCTGAATTTACGAGACCAACTACCAACAGAAGCTGTTCCAGCAGCACTATCCACTAAACAAGGGCCAGTGGCACTCGAGTATTTCATTATTCACCGTTATCTATTTCTCAGAATGGGCAGCATGTGTTTGGCATCATTGGCAATACTGTGTCTTCTCTCTCTATCTCTTTATCTCTCTCTGTCTCTCTGTGCCTCTCTCTCTCTCTCTCTCTCTCTCTGTCTCTGTCTCTCTCTCTCTCTCTGCCTCTCTTTCTGTCTTTATGTAAGCCATTCTCGAACAAAACAATAAAACAAGAAATTTTAAAAAAATTCTTACACAACACGTTAATGGCCAAGCCGATATATCACAGAGTAACTTTAATAACAAAATCTAAAAGCTAAAAAAAATAACAAGATGGCAAGCTATTCAAGTATATATCCAAACACTCACACACACAGCCGAATGTTTTGTTTCAAAAGTGTTTCTTGACGGCGTTGTGGCACTGATTTCTCTGTCCTAACGAAGCAAAAGGTACAACGGAATAAGAGGCCATTATCTGAACTATCTGAAAGAGAAATATTATCTAAAATCGGTTCAGCCATTTTTTAATGCAGCATAAAATGCGTTTAGAAAATGGTGAAGCGCAATCATTTTGACCTATGTGAAAGCACAAATAGGAAAGATATAACATGATTGTCAGTAGATAAAGTACCCACACACAAAAGCCGACGACTTTCGGTTCAGTTTTTTTTTTGTTGTTGAGAAAATGCCAAAGTGTGTTTTGAACAAAAGCGTGAAATTCTGAGCTATGAACCGAGTGACAACTAAATTGCTTCTGAAGGATGGCCCATGAGTCGAAGTATCTACAAACCAAACTTAAACAAAAACGCTTCAGCCGTTTTTGAAATATTAAGCAACAAAATGACACTAATGACCTTGACCTTTGCGGTAGAGCAAATACGATGGCACAGGAGGCATTTCCCTTATACAGGTGGCGTTTCTAGATTTTCCTAGGTAACGTTCTTATAAAGACTTGTCAATATCCGTCCATGGGTTCTTGAGATAATGGCGTCCAACTGACCGATGCACGGTCGGTCGGATGTACGGACGGACGAACCGACCGACCGATTGACATTTGGCTCGTTCTGATTCCCTCTGACGGATTCAACGTATTTCAAGATGTCTGGAAATACACAAAAAAAAGAAGCAAGAGCTTGCAAAAAGTAAGGGCACGGGGCCAGTTCTTGTTCATTTGTTGTTAGTCATGCGCAACGATAGTCTGACATAGATGGAGAGTTTCACAGAATCATGAGTCTGCCTTTGGCAACGAAGATCCGGGCCTTTTACTATGAATACAGGTGCGAAGAAGGATTGAGTGCTGTCCATAATGTCCGTGAAGGTCAGCTAAACAAAGACAGGCGCACAGGCAGACACACATACGTACACGTCATACTATTTATTTCCTCTCTGAAACCCATACAGCAACAGATCACATAGTGAAAACGTGCATTCATTGCAGCTGAAACAGGGCTATTCCTATGTCGGTTGAAACTGAGACAGCGATATTACGAACCACAAATATTATTGCCATCTAACAATGTCAATAGATAATTCGCAATTTTTTTGCTACTGTGATACCAAGGACCGTCAATAATATATAATCACAACCGCGTCTGTGGATGCATTTGCAGACTTATGTGTACCGATGTATTACATCTAAGGCTTTTGCACATCAGTGCCAGGCTTTCCGGAGTTTGCTGCAGGCTACAAAAAAAAGCAGCATTAGTCACATCAAAGAAAAACCGCAAGCCGCTTACAGACGATGACGGTGCAAATGGTAAAAACACTGTTCCTGCCTTGGAGCAAAACCGTCGACGTGCAATTAATCGAAACCGCTATCTGGATGTTCGGAGGGTTTCACCGTTAAGCCAGGACCACCAATTTGCAGATTTGAGGTCCTTCAAAAATTATAGCTCCGTCAGTAATCGCCAAAGATTGTGCAGTATCGCTTCCAGCTATAGCACTCCAACCTTCCACTTGATTATGCTGTCTCCCCTGCAGCCAGTGTAAATTAGACTGGATGAAGATGACACATCTTTTCGTTGCAGCCTGTCTGAGAGTGTTGATTTGAATTAGTACTGCAGCACCCCATCCTATTTGACAGCGTCGACAGAGATCATCTCCGTATTCTAAAGAAAAGAATTGCCTATAGGTCTCTCTGATGCTCCGAATGGCAGAATCCAACCAAACTGGGGCCAATCCGTCATTTTCTTCAGTCGTTTGACAGTAGTTTGGGGGCCAGCCGTCATGAACGTTGAGTGATTTGCTTCTCTATTCGACTTTCTGAATTCCAACACCGGTCCGCCTGCAGTTTTGAGACACAGGAGGAGAGCTAAGACAAATGATGCGATGTGAGAACAAAGAACATTGTTATTGTGAATGCAGTATACGGCCAAAATATCGTGTAAAACACTTACGGGGTTTCAGACAACAATCCTCTCGATCTCCCTTCCGCCCAAAGACCCAAAACATTTCCACGAAAGCCCAACATAATACATTTGTTGTTTCAGCGAGGTAATATTTGACTCACAAATTGAAACTAAAAACGTTTGTACACAACTAAATACCGGTAAGTGAAACGATATCAATCGCGAAGAAAAAAAAATCACAAAAGCACAAAAAAAAAAGTTTATTGTTTCAGCGAGCTATAGTATTTGACTTACAACATTTTAGTGATGAGATGTGAGAACAAGAACAATACTATTGTGAATGCAATATGTCGCCATAATCCGGTTACAAAATTCAAACTATAAGCATCATCCAAATATATAAATATATGTATATATATGGGACACAGAAGGGGGAAAAGTTGTACAACAACTCGATAACACATTTTGCTGGTAACTAAAAAAAAAGAAACAAAAAAGATCAAACGCTCAGAGAATTCTCTGAAATGTTCATTTGAGACGCTTGTAAACTGAATCTACGGCAAAGATTCGATCGTTACCGAAAAGAGCGAAATGAATGAAGAAAATAAAAGTTTATTTTGCGGAATTAATGGTAGTTGAAAAGAAACTCTGTTCTTTCTCTCCCAGAAATGTTAAAGACAGTAGTAAAAATAAGGGTGAAAATTAGAAAGAGTAGTGAAGTCTAAAAGCAAGTAGATAAATTCTTGTGCCACAGCAATGTAAAAGCGAGGGAATAGCAGCAAGTGTCAGGGGACATAACTGTGACGGGGCAAGCATGCCAGAGCGAGTTGCTGGTTTTCCATAAAACCAGAAAGAACGCGAATCGAGGCAGACAAGGACTGGCACTCATAGGAATAGTCCAGAGGACAACTCCGTAGAAACGAAGCAGGGCGGTGTCTGAACTACTTTAAGTAAAGTGGGGTCTCTTGTTCACTAAATTTTATCGACAATTATACATAATCTTATTTGCAAGTTTTCAAGAAGTCTGGAAATGTAGGATACGCCTGTTTAATCTATCCATTGCTCCAGTTACACAGTGACTGTTATTGAAAACTTTGACTGAGTAAAAGTCAACTCTCCTTCCTCTGTATCTCTTACTACATAAAGCTGCCAAGGCTTTCAGAAGGATGGAATGATGTGAACAAGGTACTCAGATAACACAATTGGCACTGCAAAGTCAATCTAAATTCCAGTATTTCATCGCCTTACAGCCAGGGATTTTCCCAACGCAGTTAAATGGTGTGGTAGATATGTTGGGTCAAACTGAAAATCCCGTCTTCCAACTACTTGAAACATAGAGGTATAACAATGGACTCTAGCCAGTCTAGTCTTTCGTCGACTTTAAATAACTTATATAGAAATAACAAGCGCAGTTGATGGCACAGTAGAAATGCTGGATATTCTAAAGGTGATAAACTTTACATAGGCGTCAAGAAATGCTGGATCAATCCAAATTCCGGTCTTCGATAGGAGAATAACGAACGCAGATAACAGTTTAAAAGGTTGACAGAGACGTTGAATGAGTCTAAACTCTCTTATTTCAGCAAATGTCTGTTTGTATCAGTCCATGGTTTTACTTGAAAAAAATTTAATAAATAAAAAATCGTAGCTCTTAAAACAGGCGTTTGTTGTTTTTATCTCTTCGTATTTCAGCGACGTACAAGATATGGGTATAACAAGCACTGTTCATGATACAATTGTGTGTGGTAAGATAAGGCATGCTGGATGCTGGTCAAACGTTGGTGAACTTTACAGCCCCATGGACAGAAAGAGCGCATTCGATGATACAATTGTTTCATCTATCTAAACTCTGGTCTTTCAGCAGCTTAAAATATAGTTAATATAACAAAGCGCAAATGGCTGTACTACTGCACGGCAGTCAATTAGTTATTAATTTCTTACAGGGTCTAGCGGACTGCAAAGAGCCGAATCAGGACCACAAAATCAGGATCACAACTCGGTTGAAAGAGGACTCTGTCCTGATCCGTGATATTCTGAATACCTATCTGAAGGTCGTGAACTTTACTAGGACTTCTTCGGCGGATTTCTAAGAGGCCAGGCACCCAGGGAGGGGGCCCGGTGGAAGGAAAGGTGTCGACAAGCCTAGAATAAAAGGCCGTCGGCACCTGTCTCAAGAGCAAAGACAAGTGGTTAAAGGAAATGCAGGAAAGTTTTCCCGACCACTGCTGCGGAAATGAACTAACTGCCTGCTTCTGCTGCACGGCCTCAAGGGTATTCGTTTACCCTATGAACCAGCAAAAGGTTTGGGTATATATCAGGAATTCTGTGGACATACATTAGTTAAGTTTTGAAATAAAATTTTATAAGTAAGTCAGGTATTCTGAGCAGCAAAAATTTTAAAAACGAATAAAAGTTTACGCTAATATTTGCAGGTGAACTGGCATCCATTGACAAATTATAATAAAAATAAAATCAGTCAGCTTGCAACATTGATGAAACAGTTACTGGTACTCGATCTGTACCGATGTCTAATGGTGGATGTTAAACTTGAATTGCCACTCTGTTGGACATGTATAATTATGGTTTGTGTTGTTGCAATTAACGTGCTTAAAATTTGCTCCCTTGAATCTCTCTGAAACAGAGAACCTCCAGCGTCGACTCGAGTCAGTCTGTACTGGTTTCAAAGCTTTTCCTTCAACGACCACTCGAACTCAATCTGCCCGGATGCCTAATGCTGGGCGATGAACTCCAAATAGCATCCATCTCTTGACAAGTGTGTGCGCCAGGAATTATGGAAATGACTGGAGTTTAGGCAACTTTGACAACATGTTAGCGAATGGTATGGTTCCACCTTTGATGTGCACTTCTTCCAGCCATAATCTCTCTCTCTCTCTCTCTCTCTCTCTCTCTCTCTCTCTCTCTCTCTCTCTCTCTCTCTCTCTCTCTCTCTCTCTCTCTCTCTCTCTCTCTCTCTCTCTCTCTCTCTCTTTCTTCCAGCCGATGTCTCATCTTTCAGCCACAGTGAAGCTATCAATATCACCACCATATTGCCCCACGCTCCATTGTACGAAAAAAAGAACTGTGAATTATTCGAATCCCTTCGACTTGGAATTCTCTGCCACTCTCTCCGCAGTAAAAAAAAAAAAGGGTAAAGGTAGTCCCATAGCCTTGTGGCCGTAGGGGAGCGTGATGTTGGAGATCACACTTATCTTGGGCCAGCGTAATGAGGGTGATGCCCAACTCTCTCCCTCGCTGCTTTACCTTCCCCACCCTCTCCGCAGTACACCAAGTATTACCACCTTCAAGACGTTCGAACACACCTTTTGCCCTGAAAACTAGTGCCCATAGTTCTAAAGTTTGGCTCGGTGTGCGTTATGTATATTTCTGTTTATGATATTGTGTCTGTCGATGTTCTAATATTTCATTTGTCGATTATCATAGATTTCATTATAAGTAGACCTATCGTGCATTATAACACTCTCATACAAATCTTACAACACAGAAATATGCAGCAGACATTGTTGCAATATGTATATCGGTATCATACGACCTGTACCAAACCTTCACAATTTCCTCAATAACCATGAAATCTTAACAAAATGGAATTGTACAGTGAACAAGTGAACTACTAGCAGCTTACATGAACTGTTGCGCAGAACCTTGAAGACTATTCACAACTTTCCAGCACCTCTCATAAAAACTCGTGGGTATCGCCATTATAAATTAAAACGAGGTTAGAATGAAACCAAGTTCCGGTCTGGCTTGTTTTGCTTTTATCAAAGCTTGATGCGTGACCTTTAAATATGGCAAATTGCCGAAAACGACGATTGTTAGAGCCAGAAAACGGGTGGGATAAGTATAAAAACGGTGGAGGAAGTACATACTCAGTGAAAGAATGCAAAAAACAATCGTAGAGGCCTGTATTTGTGGCGACTTCGGAGGTGCGTCGATCATTGACAGAAAGTGAAACAGGACCTGAAGACTCTTGTAGTTTTCCATAGCTTCGCCGTCGCAACCTTCACAAAACACGAAGTAGTTGACTATGTTAGGCGAGCGTTGTGGCCAAGTGGGCTAAGGCGGGACTAACTTGCCTTGTTCACAAGCCAGAAACCAATGGCGCCTGACGGGTGTGGGTTCGAGCCAGCATCTGTGCGTTATGTTTTTCCGAATATTTGTCAAAAATTCACAAATAATGTTAGGTAGGTAGGGTTTAGGCGCGCCACTGGCGATAGAAAGGGATAATAAACTGCAGCCAAAAAAAAAAATTTGTGAGGGTACGATACTGGTGGCCAGTGACACATGTTATTATTCTTGAATATTTGGAAATAACTCACTAAAACACGCGGAGAAAGAAACCGGAAGTATGTTTCATTGAGGGGATTCCCGTTGGTGCATAGGATAACAGAAAAGTGTGAATACATTTCTTGGTTTTCGAATCTAAAGCTAGAACGAATGTGTAACACAAGCAAATGCAAACAAGCAAATATTTCTAACTCAGTGTTGCGAATGAAGCTTTACTGTCAACGTTCACCCACCGTTCGGGAACGATCTCTCTTTCTATAATATCCCTTTATTTCTTTTTTATTTATTAATTTTTTTGCTCTGGCATTTGTATGTTCCAAAATAAAGGATTATAGATATATAAGAGCTTTACCGTACTGTATTGTTTGATTCTTCTGCCTTTACCTTCACTTTGGTTAGCTCTGAGTATGTACACACCAAAACAAAGAAAGATGATTGATATACAAGAGCTTAGAAAGTATGGTATTATTTGCATTGTATATACTGCTTGTTCTGCCTTGATAACTATCAAACCGCATACATCTTTCTGAACGACTACCCACCACCAACCCCCACCCCTCATTCCAACCTCTCCTGCCAACATCCCCGGGGATGGGTGAAAAAAAGAACAAGGGAGACGGCGGTGGTAAAGGGTATTATAACCGAAACATGAACCCTGGCACAAGGCCAATGTAATAATAGTCAATCCTTGCGTAGTTCTGGGAGCTAGTGGACGCGCTAAACAACAAACGTGTTTAATTTACACTAGCAGGGTGCGCTTTTCCAAAGGGGAAAATGTCAAGGTTTCTCATCAGAACATTCTGCTTGGAAATTGTCACCAATAAAAGAAAGCACGAGCTCATTTACACCAGTCTTGTGCCAGATCACCTGCATTATTTGCCAAAATGACACCAGTACGCAGAACAAATCTTGGGATACTACAGGCGCAATATAACGCGGGCTTGCTCGTGCATAAATGTAGGTGTCGTTCTAAAAACCATGAATCGCTCGTGATGTACCAAACACAAAACTTGGGCTGGAATGCAGAAGTTGAGGTTATAGCTTCCAATATCGTCTAACGCATGAGGGCAGAGAAAGATGGAGTACGCTGGTTAAACGATCATCTGTGGTGCCCCAACGACCTTCGAGTTACGGGATAGGATACGATGTTATAAGATGTTAAAAGGGACCCACTTTGATCATGCCCCCTCGACGGATCTTTGTAACATTCACAGTGAGTGGTGCCTCACTAAATATAACCTTACCACGCAAAATCCCTATCCTATTTTATACCATAAGTCGAAGGTCGTTGAGGCACCACAGATGGTTGTTTAACAAGCTTATTGTCAAGCCAGTCCATTCTCGAATGTTGTCTTCCCACTTTTTTTTCTGTCTCCCTCTTCTTCTGCCTCCTTGCAATGTGCCTTGCAGGATGGTCCTTGCATGGCCTGATGATCTGGTGACGTGGCCATACCATCAGAGTTTCCGTTTCTTCACTGGTATCTCGGACTTCGTCGTTGGTGATGTACTGGGTATAGGAAATGCCCAGAAGTCTCCTGTAGCACATCATCTCCATGCTTTGTATTCTTCGTTGTAGATCTGATGTGATGGTCCATGTATCGCAAGCGTAAAGGAAGATGGAGATGACAAGGGAGCGCAGAAGCCTTTGTCTTGGAATAACTCTTTCAAAGGTATTGTCAGTTTTTAAATGAAATAACAAAATTATTTAAATAAAAAAAACAGGGTGGAGTGCAGAAGATAGAAAAATATATAACTTAGGGTGAAATCCATATGAAACGCTCAGTTATAAACTACTATCAGATAAAATCGCTAGACCGTTTTGGCTGTCAACTGCGGCCAGAGTACTGGGCCAAAATAAACTATTTTACTTAACGTTCGACATTTTATTATAAGCAGCGAAGGCTCGCATGTTCTAAGGATTAAAACAGTCGTAAGTTGTAGAATAGGCCTAGCACAAATGGGAATATAGTTCTTCACTTAGTCCTGCAAAAAATAGGTCATTCTTTAGTCATGGAAAAGGCCATTGTTACTTCTGGTATAGGTCCGCTTTTAACCCTAGAATAGACCAATGTTTAGTCCCAGTAGTATATATCTAACAATGTTTGAGTATACACACTAGCGTCTATACAGCAAATGTATCCGTTACTCCTAAAGCAGTAGGGTTATCAGTCATGTTTAGTATACAGTGTCCGCGGGAAAAGAAAACGGAAACTGGCCATTTTCGCACGGAGGAGGGAAAGGCGAACAGACATTAGCGTGATGAACGCTGACATCGAGACTACAAGTCTCGGCAAGGCGATCACGTCCAGACGAGAGTTGAAAGAGCGAAACCTCGGATGTCTGCTCACTGTTGCGTCCAGCCTAATACAGCATTCCTCGAGACACGGAGGTCCACCCTTGCCCACTCCACCCTCCCCCCCCGGTCTAACGAAATGGAAGTATAGATTCGATTATAGTTATTTTCCTTTATATCACTTCCCTTGTCTTCCGAAACGAGATGAACCTTCTCCAACCAAAATGAGGACTAAGCAAGGTCAATACCTCTGTGTGCACTGCAAGTTTTTGCAGCATAGGCTGTAAGACGGAGATTCCAAACATACCAACACAATCATGCTTCGGACACGATATGCAAACGAGGTTGGGTTTGACAATTATTAGCAGGAATCTGTGAATCTAGTCTAATGTAGGGAATCAACGCAGGAGATGATAGGTATTCCAGGCAGGGCCTTAAAGCATTCTCAGAATTCCCCAGTAGATGAGTACTAAGGCACAAGCACAAGATGCTGTTACTTCCAAACTGAAGGGAAAAAATAACACACACACAGAGAAATTCTTACAACGAGAATAAGGGTGTTCCCTTCTGTTTCATAATTCCAGCTTTATTATGTCAATTCATTTCGAGCTATATCACCACGGTCAGACACATTTATATTTGTAGACATAATGTCTCCTGTTTCAAAACAATTTGAAAACACCATCAAAATCCTCCTCTAAAAAAAGGCACAAGGACCTCGAAACCTTAGGTTCAATTTGTGAGAACAGGCAAATACACTGCCACTGAACCTCTGCAATATTGTTAGACTAAGGGAACTGACCGTATGCACGAAACACGTTTTTGCTAACGATCAAATAGCTTCCAATGTGATGGAAAAAAAAATGAATTGGAGTCAGTCAATAGGCTACGTACATGGCAGATGTCGCTTAATTTAAGTTTATTTTATGCTTTGTTTACATTATAATATATGATGATTGTGGCAAAAACAGTATTTCGTTCCTTCTCAAGACTCTCATACCTACTGTCAGCTGACCTGCTGACATTTTCTTCTTTCCTTCAGTGTGGCAAATAATTTCTTGAGTAATATGATGATGACAACAACATGTATTCTTATTGTTAAATCAGCCTTTTATTCGATGTATCAATGCTGTGCCTGAAAGGCAAATGAAAGTATAATTGATATGTGAGACTATAGTTTAAATTTCAAACATGAATCTAGATACATGTACTCTTGGAATTTTCATTGCCACAGGGTCAACTTTCTACAACACCATTCTTCCTCCAAAACAATCAGTCAGGACTAAGAAGATGTCGGTGTCCAGCCTAACGCCAAAAACCCTAATAAAAGTTTTCTGTATACAAGTTAACACCTTGACTAAACTGTCAGTCTTCACGCATGCGGTCTTCGTCGTGGACAAGCGTGGACGCGAAGGGGGAGTAGATTTGATGGGAGGCCCGAATGATGTAAAGGGGGCATTATTGGCTGATGGACTGTCCTTAGCGCCTGTCCTAGGTGGCCATACAAACGGCTGCTTCTTATGTTCCCATATTTCCCCGCTTACAACCCATTGTTGGTCGATTCGCTTGTCTGATCACTGATGTTATATCCAAGCCAACAGATAGCAGGGAATGGAAAATTTTCTACCTTATCCCATACTAAAGACATCCGTGCTATCACGTACTATCTGAATATGGCTGGCAGCGCCAACGTCGGCAAAACGACTCTCTCCGTCTGGCTAGAGATGCTCGCTTGATTTAATATTATGATTGTACCGCGATAAACCTTAGATCATCAATCTGATCATTGAAAGCAACGCTTTAAAGCTGACACCTTGGTAGATGGATTGAAAAGAGGGAAAAAAAACCCACAAAAGTACATTCAAATTAGTACGAACGCCATGCCAAGAATGTGAAGAGCATTTCGGTATGAAATATAGCTATAGTTTAGTTCAGAACAGCTGCTAAGAAATGACAAACTTGGCATAGAACTCAACTTTTGCAGCCAAAGGTGTTCTTTTCCCGTTGGTGACCATGCAAAACATATAAATTATAATAATACCAGAACTTATAACGCGCAACATATCTCACCACAAGGCGACTTAATGCGCATGAGAACCTATCGAGAACCTGGTAGTTCTTATAAATGTGCCAACGTGATGATTCGTCCGAAAAGCTCATGCAGTAAAACGTTAAACTTTGTTCCACTCTCAATTCAATTTAATATTGAATTTTAACGTCTGTTCAACTATGTGATTCTAGACCATACAGTCATTCTCATTCTGGGCACACGAACATATATAATCAAATCTGACAAGTTAAAGTTGAATTATAATCATACAAAGAAACAAAACCACAATGTATCCCAATTGCAGACACGTACATAATTCGAGCAATATCTGTTGCCAAGCTATGCAACAAAACGTACACTGACATACTTTTCTTTATATAACAGAACCAAAATAAGACATTCATATAACAAATATCGGTTAACTGTAAACAAGCACAACATCGACATTATTTTCTTTATATAACAGAGCCAAAATAAGACATTCATATAACAAATATCGGTTAATTGTAAACAACCATAAACTACATCTTTTGAAAACTTGGTGTTCTTAGTTTAATAATTAATCTACATGGACCAGATTTTTGTTTATTGCTAGTAAAATTAGAATGTATTTACTTTTCCAATAAAGACATTCATTCAAATAATTGCTCTTCATCGTTGCCAGTGCTAAATGAACATCATTTTCATTTCGTTAAAAACTGTGATGCTGAATTTTATACCTCAGATGACTTTGAAGTCCTGAAGAAGCATATGTTTTTTTTAGCGAAAGCCGTGTACAGAGAGAGCAAATGTTTTGTCTGCTAGGTTGTATCTCCATTTCTTCTTTCATCTCGTCTCATACAGCGGAAACAAATGTTTGCTTCCTGTATTACCACTGCGAACTCGCACAGACTGAGATAGTATGTAAGAAGTATTGGGAGAAAACCACGTTTTACAAGGCGTATTAACTGGGACAACTTATTATTACTGTCTAAGGAATACTGTTTAGGCTCCATGCATCAGAGCTCTGCAGCCCAGGCTTATCATTTTTAAAAAAAAATTTTTGCGGAATAGGAATGAAGATACCAGAGGTTGCATACAGGCGAAACATGGGAAAAGCATACTACAACCATATAGACGAACATTCACTCTTTGCTCATATTGTTGTGTTTACAAACAAGAGCGATGATGATACGGCTGCTATTTGTGTGTCGACATCCAGGGCGTATCTCCAGGAACACAAGTCTGATGGAACAGCCAAACTGCAAAATGTTCTTGAAGGTTTATTAACACCTACACGCAACAATAATCAGTTTCGTCATCGCAGTGTCGAGTTTTAAAGCAAGAAACCTACAACCAAGAGAACGGAAAGTCGGTGTTTAATCGAGCTTTATTCACGAGTTTATTTTACGTAGTATTTCTGAAAGGACAGACAGGAAGAAATAAATCACTCCCAAAGAAAGTAATTTCTTTGTATTTGAAGACTTCTTACAAAGCAAAATGTGTGCTTCCCCAAACATCTTCTTGTCGTTCAATATAGCATAATCATTATTATTATTATTATTATTATTATTATTATTATTATTATTATTATTATTATTATTATTATTATTACAGCAAGCGCACTACGTCAACCGAAAAGAAGAGAACCGCTGACGTATGCGGACGAATCCTTGTGGAAATACTTAAGTAAATTAAATTTCCATCAGAACTCGAAGCCAGATCATTTAACAATATCTAAATTCTGGATCTGAAACAGCTTCCTATAAAATAAAATAAGTTTTTCCTCCACTAATCCCATAATGATGACGGCAATGATGATGATGGTGATGATAATGAGGAGGAGGAGGACGATTATGGTGAGGTTGCCGACGACGAATCTGAATTGCCATGCCTTGTCTAGCCTACACAGACAAGATTTATAGTATGCGAAAGGGAAACATAACAAAAATCCATGCAATGGAACTCGAGTTCTACGCTAAGACAAAGACTAATGGTTAAGACTGATGAGCCTGAAACAGTGCTCAGACAATGTGACAAGCTACAGTACAGTTCTGGAACACTGCCATCAACCGACACCGTACCAGGCTCTTGTAGGAGATTGTCTAGAGCTCTACTACATGTTTTTGAGTGAATGCAAAGATTCACATCAAGCAATTTACTATATAGTTTTCTGTTCAAAATTTTCACATTGTTTTTGCATGTAAGTAAAATATGGTAAATACACTGCTGAAGATTATTATGGAGATAATGTCTTCTAGAGATTTGGTTAGAGCTAATAAGATAAAAAATCCCCAAGGAACTGCTGAAGACATGAAGTTAGACCCCCCTTCCCTCCTCCCTAAGAGTTTGTCTCGCAATGGATAACGGCTAAAAAAAATAACCCGGTGAAGACAAACCAAGACTTTCCTTCTATTTTCCACATGATCTCGAGTAAAGAATTTGAATTAATAGTGAGATTCACAGTCTGATCCTAGAATCTGTA